>PYUH01000034.1:1229628-1290975 GCA_016808085.1 Suaeda aralocaspica | reverse complement strand
GGGGGGGGGGGGGGGGGGGGGGGGTGGGTTAAATTCATGAGAAACTTCAACAAAGGGGACACAACCTCTGATGACTTACTACCATCTAAGGATCCTTAAACGTGTGACTATTGGAAGAGTGTCCAAATTGAAAGGATGAAGACCAGATGGGATGACCCCTTCATCACTCCGAATAAGTATTTACAACTTTGCAAGAACCATGACATTGAACCCGATGAACATAATCTCCCTTGTCGTATGTCCACTTTCTATCATGACATGACAGGGAGGATTTAGGACCTTTTGAACATTAAGGATGTGGGGAAATGCCTTATGATTAGTCGAGCATGGAACAAGCAAATAACTGAGATGATATGGAGGATCAAACCTGGGACAGGATGAAGAAGTATCAGCACCACACCGAGTCTAAACCCATTCCTATAGTTACAACAATCCACTCTATCAACCTAAGCTCCGACTTCATTATGGATGCTCTACTCAGATGAATAGGAAGAATTTAACAAATACCATGACATATATGAGAGCTCCAATATGATCACCCCACTCCATCATGAAGAAGGCAAAGATTTGGGTCCATATCATTAGAGTCCAAAGTCTAGTATTGGAAATGTCAAGCTAGCCGGTCCTAGGAAGATTATTGTTTATTGAGTCCTTTTTTAGTCATCCCTTTTCTTTGTTTTTCTTCTTCATTAGAGTATGTACCATCCCTCTTGAGTCATCACAAGTCCCTTTTGGATGCTTCCTTCTATGTCATGATCAATTAATTCAATAATATTCTTTCTTCCGCTTATTTCTCTGATGTACATTCATACATTCATTCTCTTTTATATGATTGCTTTGTTTCACAAATGGAAATTGATAATGATATTGTGATCATAAAAGGATTTGAAGAACATGAAGGAAACCAAGAAAGTTGACATCTCTGACACTAATACTCCTCCAAAAATTCAAATTGGCCTCACTCTTTCTCAACAAGAGAGAGATGAGCTTATAGCCACACTTAAAGAATACAAAGATGTGTTTGCATGGTCTGATGAGGATATGACAGGTATTGATCCAACAATTGCCGGACATTGTATTCCACTTATATAAGGGGAAAAGCCAGTTAAACAAAGGTTAAGAAGAATGAAAGCGGATATTTAGTTAAAAATCAAGGAAGACTTTGCTAAACAAAACTCAGGAGGGGTTTATCAAAATGGTTCAATATGTAGACTGTCTTTGGAATGTTGTTCTGGTTCCTAAAAAAGATGGTCATATCAGAACGTGCGTAGAATTTCGTGATCTAAAAAAGGCTAGTCCGAAGGACGATTTTCCTTTGAGTCACGTTAATATTCTATTCGACAACACTGGAAATCATGCTCTATTATCATTGATGGATGGTTATGCCAGCTACAACTAGATAACAGGGGCAAAAGTAGAAATGGAAAAATGTACCTTCACCATGCCATGGGGGATATATTGCTACACAGTTATTCCTTTCGGACATAAGAACGCAGGTTCTACTTATTAAAGAGCCGCAACCGCCCTCTTACATGACATGATTCACAAAGAAGTAGGAGCCTACGTAGACGATATGATTCTCTAGACGAGCCTCGTCATAAGGATTATGAATTTCCAGATGAGGAATTAATGATGACCAAAGACGATAGTTGTTGTTCAGATTTCAATAGTGCCTCAAATAAACAAGGTTGCGGGGTAGGTGTACATCTCATATATCCTTAGAAAGAGCAGCCTCCTACCTCAGTCAAACTGGACTTCGATGTCACCAACAATGCCGCCGAATATAAGGCGTGTATCATAGGACATGAAGCTGACATTGCCATAGTTTCTCAAAAGTTAAGGGTTTATGGGGATTCATCTCTCATCATTAATCAGATCTCGAGTTAATGGAATGTTTGAAGTGAAAGTCTTGCTCTATATCAGACTCATCTCGAACAGGTTGTTTCATAGATTGAAGGCATTGAATACACATACAGAAGAAGAAAAGTAAATCAGTTCGCCGATGCTTTAGCCTGACTTGCTTCTATTATTAGAATTCCAAGTTCACTATCACACATGGCATTAGTAATCGAAGGAAGGATGGAGCCAGCACATGTCACCATGATTAGCGAGGTGCACAACCTCACTAATTAAACTCTCAATGCATCTCAACATGAACCGTGGTACACAGAAATCAAGAATCATCTGTTGCATGAGCAATATACTCCAAACACTTCAAAGAAAGAGCAGCGAGACTTGAGACTCTTATCCTCACAATTCATCATACAAGGTGGGGATTTATACAAGAGAAATTACAATGGACTACACCTTTGCTGTATTTCTCAAGGCGAGACTCACATAGTCTTTGATCAAGTTCACACCGGAGAGTGCGAACCTCACATTAATGGTCGAATGTTAGCTATAAAATAGTCGGGTTAGGCTACTATTTGACTACAATGGAAGACGACTGTCACTGATATGTAAAACATTGTGATACTTGCTAAAGATATTCAATTGCTCAACATATCCCTCCATCACTACTTCATACTCTCGTTTTCATGGCCATATTAAAGTTGGAGAATCGATATCGTAGGCAAAGTTACAACATCGGGACATAGAGGACATGAATTCATACGAGTAGCCATCGAGTATATCACCAAATAGGTTGAAGCATCTTCGTTTAAAAGTCTCCATACTAAGGAGGTTGCTCAATTCATCGACACCAACATCATTTGCCGTTATGGGGTTCCACATGAGATCATCAGTGACCATGGTTCCCATTTCCTAGCCGAATGTGAAAGTGTACTAACCAAGCACAAAATCCAACATCATAGGTCTTCACTCGATCACAGACTAATGGTGCAGAAGAAGCGACCAATAAGAACATGAAGACGATTATGTCTAAGAAGATAGAAACTTACAAGGATTGGCCTCTAAAATTGCATTTCACCTTGTGGGGATATTGTACTTCGATCTGAACTTCAACAGGAGCTACTCCTTTCTCTATAGTCTATGTTATGGAAGCAGTACAACTAGTGGAATTGGAAATTCCCTCTCTCAGAATTATCTTGGAAAGTCAGCTACCAGAAGCATAATGGATTAAGGCTACATACAACACCTTTGTTCTATTTGAGGAGAAAAGGCTCAAATCTCTCAACTAGGTGCAAGTGTACCAAAGAAAAGCGTCACTTCAACAAGCGGGTAAAGTTCTGTCACTTCAATAAGCGGGTTAAGTTCCGTCCGAACTGTACCAGCCGTTATATCGTCAAGAAGATTCCACCAGGTGGCGCAGTTGAGTTAACAGTCATAGACGGTGAAAGCTTTTACAATCTAACTAACCTCGACCAGTTAAAGAAGTACTATGTATAAATCCGCTGTTCATTGCAAACACAGAACTACGGCTGGCCTGATTATCTACTAAGGGATGCGTAGGCAACCTCGATCCGAGGTGCGGCCCTAATAATAAAATAAAAACATCCCTGTATTACAGTCATTGTATTAGTAGAATTTCAACTTTATTTGATTTTAACATGTGCAGAAAATTTTCACTTGTACTTGCAAATTGATGATAAAACATTTTCATTTCAATTTCAAAGTTCATTACATGTGCACCACATGTTACTACAGAAAAGTTAAAACTTGATAATAATGATCGACTGCAACGATAACTAACACAAATGGTAAATATCTCAATATCATTGTCAGAAGTAAACATGTGAAATGAAGTAGTCAAGCTCTTCGCGTCTCCCCTAGGTTCTTCACTATCTCCACTTCCCTACACTATATCAATAGTGCGATGATTCTTCTTCTTCTTCTTCTTCTTCTTCTTCTTCTTCTTCTTCTTCTTCTTCTTCTTCTTCTTCTTCTTCTTCTTCTTCTTCTTCTTCTTCTTCTTCTTCTTCTTCTTCTTCTTCTTCTTCTTCTTCTTCTTCTTCTTCTTCTTCTTCTTCTTCTTCTTCTTCTTCTTCTTCTTCTTCTTCTTCTTCTTCTTCTTCTTCTTCTTCTTCTTCTTCTTCTTCTTCTTCTTCTTCTTCTTCTTCTTCTTCTTCTTCTTCTTCTTCTTCTTCTTCTTCTTCTTCTTCTTCTTCTTCTTCTTCTTCTTCTTCTTCTTCTTCTTCTTCTTCTTCTTCTTCTTCTTCTTCTTCTTCTTCTTCTTCTTCTTCTTCTTCTTCTTCTTCTTCTTCTTCTTCTTCTTCTTCTTCTTCTTCTTCTTCTTCTTCTTCTTCTTCTTCTTCTTCTTCTTCTTCTTCTTCTTCTTCTTCTTCTTCTTCTTCTTCTTCTTCTTCTTCTTCTTCTTCTTCTTCTTCTTCTTCTTCTTCTTCTTCTTCTTCTTCTTCTTCTTCTTCTTCTTCTTCTTCTTCTTCTTCTTCTTCTTCTTCTTCTTCTTCTTCTTCTTCTTCTTCTTCTTCTTCTTCTTCTTCTTCTTCTTCTTCTTCTTCTTCTTCTTCTTCTTCTTCTTCTTCTTCTTCTTCTTCTTCTTCTTCTTCTTCTTCTTCTTCTTCTTCTTCTTCTTCTTCTTCTTCTTCTTCTTCTTCTTCTTCTTCTTCTTCTTCTTCTTCTTCTTCTTCTTCTTCTTCTTCTTCTTCTTCTTCTTCTTCTTCTTCTTCTTCTTCTTCTTCTTCTTCTCCTCCTCCTTCTCCTTCTCATTCTCAAGCCTAGGAGGAAGCCTCTGTAGTCGCTCCCATACCGGAGCCTTCCTAGGAAAGAGCTAATGTTTGACGGACACAATGCTAGGTGGAGGGCTCGAACAGTCAGCACTCATAGCCTTAAGCTCATCCTTCACAGGGATTCTAGTCTCTGTCCTACACACAGGAGAGTTACTCCTCATCCAAACCAAGAAACCCGTGCGCATGGGCACACACCATGCGACCCTGTGCACAAGTCTTGTTTATGCGCACGAAATTTCCTTTATAAACTGAATCTTATTTCCTTAAATTCCACATATTTCAAATCACCTAAACCTCCTATTAATCCATATCCACTTTATTCACACTTAATGCTTGCTTTTGTGTTCGCTTTACTAATGTTTTATGTTGTAATGAGTCGTTGCATTGTAAATATAAAAATATTTACAAGAAATACATGTACAAATATACAAGAAATACTCTACTATCACAACTGTAACACCCTGGAATTTCCTAACATCCTTCTCTAGATTTTCCGAAAAAATATTTGAAATATTAGAGAAATATAAATATAAAAACTCCTACATAACGAGGAAAAACCAAGGTATTACCACCACCGTGATAACGGCTAAGGCATTTATCAAAGCACTACAGCGGAAGTCTTAAAACTAAAACCAATTAAAAACTTAAACATAAAAAACAATCTAAAAACTAGAATCAAACCAACATCCAAAATAAAACCAACTTAAAACTTTATTACACTTCAGAATCATCATAATGGCCCATATAAACCATAACTTAAAACTTTGAAAATAAAACAACATCCAAATATTATTTAGATCACTTCATAAGCAATAGAAGCAAGAACTACAAAGACTATACAACAAGCACTGTCACTCTAGCCCAGCATGAAATGACTTATGCCCACTTGTACCTGTAGGTTTTCTTATTCTAGACAACTACAGGCAAACAAGTGGGTCATTGTAGGGCCAATTCCTACACAAATCCATGCACACAAAATAAACAGTCAGCAAAACTGAGTACATAACTACTATAGACTATGCAACAAGACTAAGATAAAATTAAAAATAAAAACCTACATACATCTTATCGCTGACAATTGTTATAGATCTTTGTTCCATACGACTCCCCCCAATGTTTATACTCAAGATATATAAGTTCCAAGAGTTTTGGTGCATATCCTCTGTCACTTTACGTGATTAGCCGGTTTAACAATGTCATGACTCGCATACAACATCACATAAATGCATGCATAAAGTCAAGCAAGCCATATTAATTATCTTTGATTTAAAGTGATTCTAAAACTAATCTTAGGTGTGTCCTGTAATTAAACAAAACTTCATTTAAAACACATTAAATGTGAGTGGCTACCTATTTACTTTCTCCTTGACCACACATTAAACTATGAGTGGCAATAAGTATAAAATAATTGCTGATTAACTTATATTAATTATGTTAATAAAATTTACAAACTACTTTTCTAGTGGATTAAGTCACTAACAAACTTAAATAATTTCCTTTCTTCCTCAATAAGCTATTGGCCAATTTTAAACTGATTATAACATTCCAATTTAATCTTGAAAATTTTATTTTGCTAAAATATGGAATGTCAAAATATTATAAAATCATGCTTCTAATAAAACTTGTAATGCATGTCCATTTCACAATCCAAACAAGCATAACATCACATAAAAGATCAACCAATTATGTATTCTTATTCTTATGTCCTTTAGTATTTACGTACCTTGTAAAGTAATGGTGACTCGCCACAAATCCAAAAGGCCGACTATTTCAAAGTTTCCTACATACAAAAAACCAACACTTACTTAAAACCTTGTTTACTAAGTTCTACAACAACTCTAAACTATCTTTCTACATTGGAAACTTGTCCAAAATGTTCTCTATATGGTCTCTATTCCATTCCATACTTTACTTTAATTATTCTAAAGCAAAATACTTGACTTTCGGTAATTTTCCAAAAATGGCAGCTTTGTAAACTTTCTTCAATTCACTCTAAAACCTTTCTAAATATCATATTTTGATCATAAAACAATATAGTCTTGTCTAAAGATCAATATGCAATACTTAGATGGATTAAAAATAATTGTAACTTACTATATTACATGTTATTATTTTTATTGGGCATAAATATTATGTTGTTGTAGACTTTAGACATTTACTTAACTTTTTCTTGACAACTTTTTAGTGGAAAGACATAAAAATTTACTTAAAAGTCGTGAAAACTCGCAAAAACTTGCAAAATTGAGGGTAAAAACGTGCGAAATTAGATCGCACTCTACCGCTCTAAAGAATCAAGTTAAGTCCCCGTAACTCTACCTACTAACATGAAATAATTTTGGATACTTTTCTCTCATCATATCTTTAGCCTCCCAAGTAGCTTATTTAGTTTCTTGGTTGACCACAAAACCTTTAGTATTTTGACACTTTTCCTACGAGTATCCCGGACGTTACGGTCCTGGATCTTAATTGGCCTCTCTTCATAGGTCAAGTTCTGGTTTTACTTTATTATTTCAGGCTGTAACACATGTGACTCATCTGGAACATATTTTCTTACTAGAGACACATGAAAGACATTGTGAACTTTGCTCAACTCCATAGGTAATGCTAGTTTAATTTATAGGCAACCTTTCCAACTCTTTGCAGGATATCAAAGGGTCCTATATATTTCAGGCTTAATTTTCCCTTATTTCTGAACCTCATTACTCCTTTCATTGGTGATACCTTAAATAGCACCTCGTCACTAACTTCAAATGCAACTTCCTGGCGTTTTTGGTCCGCATAAGAATTTTGTCTATCTTGCACTGCTAGAATGTTTGCTTGTATTACTCTTATCTTATTTGTGGTTTCTTCAATCAATTGTGGTGCTAGAATCACTATTTCACTAATGTCATTCCATCATAAGGGACTTCTGCACTTTCTTCCATAAAAAGCCTAAAAGGTTCCATGCCAATATTTCCATGGTAGCTATTGTTGTATGAAAACTCAATAAGATCTTACCATGTCCTCCAATTCCCTTGAAAATTCATTACACAAGCTGTTAGCATGTCCTCCAAAGTTTGTATGGTTATCTCTGTTTGTTCGTCGGTTGCTGGATGGAAAGTTGTACTCATTTTTAACGTTGTACCAAAGTTCTCCAGGGCACTTTTCCAGAATTTCGAATGAAACCTAAAATCCCTATCCAACACGATATCCTTTGGAACTCCATGTAGCCTCACAACATGCTTTATGAAAGCCTTTGCAAGTTGTTCCATCCTCCAAGTTTCCTTCATTAGTATAAACACTGCTGACTTAGTAAGCCTATCCACCACAACAGGCCAATATGGTATCATTTTGATTCCTCGACTTTGGCAAGCAAGTTACGTACAAAGTTCATTGATATGCAATCCCATTTCCATGCTGGTATTTCATGTGGTTGGACTTCTCCTTGTGGTCTCTTATGCTTTTCACTTTCTGACAAGTAAGTCACTTGCTCACAAATTCAACCACTTCCCTTTTCATCCTAGGCCACCAATACACCTTCTTTAAATCCTTATACAACTTATCGCCTCCATGATGCACTTAATACGTGGTATTATGGGCTTCCCCCATGAACGTTCGTTTCAGATCCTCTCATTTCTGTGGTACACACCACCTTCCTTTTCACCTTAAGCTCTATCCTCATGGGTCTTGAAGTCCATAGCCTTTCCTGCTTTCAGTTTTTCCTTTATCATGTCCAACTTCACATCTCCCTCCTGGTTCTTCTTAATTTTGTCACATACCTTTGGTTGGATGCTAAGATTACAAAGTATTTCTTCCAACTCTCCCTCCTTCACTATATCCAAGTTCATTATCTCCATATCCCTACATTGTTCGTTAGCGACCACTAAAGCATTCACTACATGCTTCGTTTTATGACTTAAAGCATCCGCTACCACATTGGCCTTCCCTTTATGGTATTGGATATCTAAATCATAATCCTTGATCAATTCAAGCCATCTACTCTGTCCCATGTTTAATTTTTTTTGAGTGAAAAAGTAGTTTAAACTTTTGTGGTCCGTGTATATCCTACACTTTACTCCATACAAGTAATGCCTCCATATCTTTAAATCAAACACGATCGCCTCTAGCTCAAGATCGTGAGTAGGATAGTTTTCCTCGTATGGCTTCAATTGTCTTGAAGCATACGCAATCACCTTTCTATTTTGCATTAACACACATCCCAAACCATTTTTAGAAGCATCACTATACACATCATAAGAATCAGTTCCATCTTGCAACGTATTCCTAAAGGCCTAGCCACCAAATTTCACAATTTTATGTCAATTAACTAGTATTTGATTAAATCCTAAGCAGCCTCAAAGCCACTAACTTATCTGCACAAGAGTCTTAAGGAAAAATGCACCAACTCTAATTTTTCGGTATTTTTGTTTTTTAAGTAAAAAAAACAAAACTTTATTTCATTAATCAAATCCTAATTATTACAAACTAATGTTGACATTATTTATAATCATAATCAACAACAAAATCCTAACCAAACAAGCTAAATCACACACACAAATATAAGGAAAATCGTCCCCTAAGTGACTCATCAATGACTCACATGATAAGATGCCACATCAGCACTGCATGTCATTCTTATCTTGCAAACAATGTCTAACAAACTATATCTAAACAAGAAAATATCCTAACAAACATTCTAACACCTTGCTAATCAAGATAATAAAAAAATTACAACCAGATATGATATACCCAAATCCATAGAAAATCAATTAAAATACACGCCACAAACAAGGATCAAGTTTCAGGAGTACGGTACGGAGTGGGACCTACTGGGCTTATCTTGCCTTTTTATTGTAGTATGTCAAATGGTTGAGTATAGGTCATACCCAAGGGAGTATTATCGCGTCGGTGGCGAAAAGGAGCTTCAGACTCTTCGGCGGCATTGATATTGTTTGAAGTGGACACTCCTTTCGTTTGATTAGTCCTTGGATTGTAGGTCCATTTTCCTTTTCCACTTTCCTTGTTGATGCCGTCTTCAATCTCAACCCCAATGTTATAGAACTTTTCACATGTGTCAAGGCCCAAGTACTTGAGATGATTTATGTATCTTGGGAGCAAGTTAGCGATGAAGATCTTAACTTGCTTATTTTGGCTGGTGTAGTTGCCATTTGTGCCGCCACTTCCCTCAAACAAGAGAGGTAGGAGGTGAACCCTTATTTTTCTCATTGCTTTAGAATTTCAAGCTCCCTCTGAGAGGTGGTAGCTTGAGTGTTTCCCTAGTAGCGAGTCATAAATGCATGTGCTATGTCCTCCCATGTTGAGGTGTCCTTGTGGGGAAGTGAGAAGAACCAGTTTCGACATACAGGCTCAAGAGTCGTAGGGAAGATGCTTGGATGAAGTCTTTGATTGATCTTCTTCAAATCCATGTAGACTTTGAAGCCTCTTACGAAGTACTTCGGATTTTCAATAGCTTTGAATTTCAGAATTTCAGCAATGGAGAACTTTTCCGGCAAAGTGTCAATGAAAGTTTGGATCGAGTATTGGAGGATCAAAGTAAAAGTCTTGGTCAGTGACCCTTGTAGCTACCTTTTCCATGTCTTAGATAGTGTGCCTATTCTTAAGATCATTCATCTTAACTTTCATTTCTCCCGAGGCTTATGTTACTTTAGCTAAGGTGAGGGTCATCTAGTGGATGGTGCTTGTGGAGTCTTGGTCACCAATTGTTGAGTTGGATTATGTTGTTTCTTCTTGAAATTGAATGTAAACCATAGTGCCGTTTCGAACTAACCTTGTGCCTCATTTCCTAGTCCAAAAAGGAGTAGTTAACCAGGTTCATGCATGACTTATCCTGTGATATTTAAATTGGTATTTTTCACTTGTCTCAATGACTTGACCTTTATGACATATGCAAGGCCTATCATGGTTGCTTCCTTGTTCTATATGAATGTATGTTGCATAGTATTTCATCGTCCCCTTGACTATAATTTTTTTGTAAGTTTATTATTGAGAGGATGATGAAAGTACTTTGTACAAAATGAATGTTATGCAACCTATGGGGGTCTATATTAACCATTGGTCAATGCAATAAGAAACCATGGTCTACATGGGACTCTCTAGGTGAAAAAGGCTACGATAAGGCTAGACTATCGCAAACAACATTCTTACAAGCATAGTACATGTTATCACATAGCATGTCGCACACAATATCACACCTGTATATAAGGTCAAGTCCAATAACCCTAGCCAAGGTTTTAAAAGGCAACTAAAAGTAAGGGTTTAAGGTGTCAAAGAGGGTAACATGACTAGTGTGTGTCCAACTATCCACACCACAACTTAGTGGTGATCCAAGTGGGACATCCATTATGAATCACATAAGTCAAATGATTCACGTGTGATGGTTGGGATAGACTTCAATTAAGAAACGACCTTAGCTAGGTCAACTAACCATCCATAACATCAGTGCCCCGGGAGTGTCTTAATTATAGAACATACTTTAAGAGACATGCATCCTAAAGTAAGACCCTCACATGGGAATTGCATGCATTATGCATAGCAAGTAGAATTCAATATTATAACTATGAAATTACGAGACTTTTTGAGTTTCGTCCACTCTCCTTTAAAAATAAAGTAATATCCTAGTGATGTGGCCAAACTGTGGAGCCTGGGCTTTAGGGGCCCACGTGCCCTTTTTACGAACATTAAATGTCTTTAGTTTTCATAGTGTGAGTGTGCTTTGCTTAGGGAGTGAGTCTAGAAACTCAAAGCTCAAGTAGAGATCTCGCCAAAGTCCTTCTTTTGGGAGCTAACAAAACCCCGTTAGGTCATAGCCCAGGGGCAAATATGACAACCAAGGATCAAAAGGTCTCATAGCTTTGAATTCGAGGACGAGGGTAAGGACAACAGTAGGTCACAACGTCCCCCCGCATATAG
The DNA here is from genome assembly GCA_016808085.1 of Suaeda aralocaspica. Classification (NCBI taxonomy): domain Eukaryota; kingdom Viridiplantae; phylum Streptophyta; class Magnoliopsida; order Caryophyllales; family Amaranthaceae; genus Suaeda; species Suaeda aralocaspica. The sequence continues at coordinate 1,279,420 of PYUH01000034.1, read as the reverse complement.
AGGCCTCTAGTTGTTCTCATTTGTAATTTCATAATCATAATGTCGAATTATAACATACATATTTCCAGTTTGGACCTACAAATACATAGAAATAAGGCTAGCCTGGTTTTAATTAATGCACACATAATTTTCGATTTAAACATGCATGCGTGGGTGATCGCTTTAAGATTTAATTAATTTTAATCTTGGATTTGGTTGAAACATGCTTTTTAGGTTTGTTGAGATAAGCATGGATTCTACGTGATTTAAAGCATTAAACACACCGTAAAGATCATATAAATCATAAAACGTGTTTCTACTTATGGTTGATTTTAATTAGGAAGTCGAATCATTAATTAATCAATGCTACATGAATTTGATTTTAAGACATGTCAATTATCTGATAAAGCAATAAAATCACATAAGCATGGAAACTGACTCTTTGAAGAACTCAAGATCGAGATTTCGATCTTGTTGGCCTCATTTGAATTACCTTTCGTGCAATCATCGACAGTCTCTTAGAAACGAAAGCTTGAAGAACTTTGATTAATAATGATTATAATAATATTAATAATAATTTTATAGTTTTGTGAAAGCAAGTAAAATGACATGGTTTTTGAGGTAGGGCACGAAAAACGAGAGAGAGATATTTAGAGAGAGAAAGACGTGAAGTAGAGAGAGAATGTGTGAATTGATGACCGAATGTGTAAATGAAGAAGTTCTTGTTGAAGGCCGAAGGAGGGAGGTATTTATAGGATTGGAAGTGACGTAAGCGAGCGTCAGGGCGTTGGAGGAGTGCAGAATGAACAGGGTTCAGCGACAGGGCGCCCCACCTTGCCTGGGTGCTCAAAGTGGGTGCCAGGACGCCCAGGAAGCGCTATGGCGCTGGCTGGTTGGGCGCCTTGACGCTGTCCCTGCATCGTGGCGCTCGAGCTCCTAATTTATTGATTTTGATGTGGTGAATCTCCAAATCTTCTTTATTTCTTCTATTCACCTCTATAAACAGAAATGTTTCTACATATTATGAAATTATACGAATTTCACTTCCATAAAACAATTTATTCACTTCCATAATTTAGAGTTTCCATAAGCCGAACAAACCTTTAAAGAAGGTTCGTCGAATGCGGTCACATTAATGTTCTTAAATTAATTTCTTTTATAAATAAAAATGAAATTAAAATGTGAATTATGAAAGCAAAATAAAAATGAAAACAAAATGACAAATAAATGAGAATAAGAAAGTAAAATGATAATTAAAAAATTAAACGAAAATTAGAAAATTGTTTTAAGCGTATTTGGACCATCATAACTTATCATCGCTTAACTCTTTCCGACAACGGTTTTATTCATTTATTTATTCATTTATTTATCATCAAGCAATCGGCTGTCAAAGATTGGACAAGTTTGCGACGTGCGACACGATAATTATTAGCCGTTGGGTGGGCCAAATGTAGGTGTCTACACAAACCTAACCAAAGTAGACGGTTCAACAAAAAGGAAAAGTTTGGTGGCTAACAAAAAAATTCTCTCTAAACGTAGCTAGCCATATAACAACGTCCAATCATAACATTCATTTAACACATGAAGGAAAAGATAAAATCTATCCTACATGCCCAAACTTCCTAACCAATGTCACCACATGTTATCAAAGAAATAACATATAATAACTAACCTTAATTCCTTGCATACCGGCAAATATAAACAAACAAATACTTTTCTTTTTCAAAATGTTCTATTTTTGGAAATTACTATTTATAGAAATTTTCCATTTTTATTAACCTCCTAAAATAAAAAATTCTTTTTCCAATAATTTCCTAAAAAGGAAATGATCAAATAAATAAATGAATAATTAATTAATTACCCACTAAATAAATATCTTTATATAAATATTTTATTGATGACTCAAATAGTTTTCCAAAAAGATAAACTTTTGCATCTTAAGACACTTTCCCAAAAGGAAACCTTAGGGTACCAAAAATAATTTCATAGATTATTTTATTTCGAGAACTAACCTTTGGCAACCGCTTTGTAACACCCTGCAAATTTATAACTATTTTCGGAAAACATATAATAAAAATACCACTTCTAATTTAGGAATAGCCAAAGTATTACTGCCACCATGATAATGATTAAGGTTATTATCAAGTACTTAAGCGGATTACTTCTAATTAAAACAACTTCAAAACCAAAAAAAACTTTTGAAATCGAAACCAAATCAAATACTTATTACAACTTGGAACAAAACTAACGACCCTTCAAAGCCAACTTAGTTTCAAGAGTTTTAAAACAAAAACTAGTCCAACAATCATAACAAAAAGCCATAAACAAGAAATAGAAACAGCGTAACCAAAACAAAAAAACAAACAGAAATCAATTACCAAGAGCAATCTTTACTCAATCCCAGCATGTTTGACAATGCCCACTTGTACCTATTGCTTTCTCTTTATTCTAGACTTCTAATCGCTATCTAAATCGGTCGCCATAGGGCCAAGAAAAAGACAACGCCATGCACACCAAGCACATAATCGGCAGAGCTTAGTACATAAACACTAAACACTATGCAACACACTAACATTAGCAACCTAAGTAGAAGTATAAATAACACATAGCCTTACCTTGCCAAAACCATGTATCGGTAACATAGACTCCATAATCATTAAAGTTACTTTAAATAATAATTTGTGGATTTTGCATCGAACGGGTTTCCTTCTCAACATTCGCCCTTTTGGGCACCAACTTGAGAGAAACACCAAGAAGATCGATATGATCTATGTCACATGAAGTGACGGAATTCCAACACATTAAAATAAATAAAGAGTACAACATCTTACACCCAAAATAGAAGTCATAGATTATTATTTCCTATAACTCCCCCCATTATTCATACTGAAGGTATATACATTCCAAGAGTTTTGGTGCGAATCCTCTATCACTTTACATGATCATCAATTTAGTTTACTTGTTATAACTCACCAATATCGAAGCATACAACACACATAACAACGTAGCAAATATGCACACCATATTAATTTTTTTGTTAACACGTTATCATATTATTTACTTCTTATTTCTTCATTAATTACACCTTTCTTTGTCCACATATAAACTGCAAGTGGCTAACTATATGCTCATTAAGCTTTTCTATTAAACATGTGAATAAACATTGACTAATTATCTTTCTTCAAGCTCAAGTTATTAAACAATTGAATTTGCTCTTTCTTTCTTTATTGACTATTAGTTAACTTCTTTCAAAACAACATACATTCCAACTTCTTTGATGTAATGAAAGTTTCTTAATAACAAAATGTAAACCAGAGTATTCAATACATGCTTTTCATGTAATCATTCCATAACGTTACTTCTTATATGATACGAAACACGATGATAACTTCGAAGGTTTGTTGATCGCTTCTAAGAATGATGCAAGTATGGGGGCCATAATGGCTTATGGGGATTCAAGGCTTTTGGGATCTTCAAAGACATCATCATGAGTGTGTATGGTGACACACGAAAATACATGATCATTGAAGCAAATGAATGAATGGTGGAATTAGGGGAATAAGATGGTTTTACCTATGAGTTTTTCCGACTTCACTTGATAGGGTTTTCGCATTTTTGGCATTGGGTCTTTTTATTCTTGAAGTGTCTTAATCATCATTTACAGCCTTATACACATGTAGAATGACTTCTTGAAAGTTTATTGATGAAAAGATAGAATCTTGAAAGGTTTCTTAAAGATTTGAAGAAAAAAGTCACAAAATAGCGCAAATTTGGACGGTTTGTTCTTGCGTCCATTTTGGCGTTTTTTTTTTGGGTGATTTTGGTAAATCTGATTTTTGTGTAATTCTGGTTGTAATTTGTTGATTATCTTTATTAGCAAGGTAAGAATAAGTTTGTTAGGATATTTTTTAGATTAGATAGAGTTTGTCATGATATTTTAGCAAGTTGCATGACATGCAGTGATGATGCGGCATTCTTATGTTGTGACTCATTAATGAGTCACAAGATTAGGGTGGATTTTCCTAATGTTGTGCGCGTAAAATTTTCTTAGTTTAGTTAGGATTTGGTGATGATTATGACTATAAATAATCTCAACATTAGCTTGTGAAAATTCAGATTAGTGAATTCAATAAACATTGATCGTTTAAGTGTGATTGTTTTCTACAAAACAAATAAAACCGAAAGTGAGGAAAATTTTCGAGTGTGTGAAATTTTCAAACACTTTTTGAGAATTGGTGCTTAGGCTTTAAACTCTTGTGAGGATAGATAATGTCCCATGAGGGAAAAAAACAATGCATGACCAATCATATTGCGACATGTGTCGTAATACGATTAGCAAGCCACCAAGGTGAAATGTTTATAAATAGGCCATGAAATCATCCTTTGGGGGCATTCAATATATATTACAAAACATGAGAACATCTCTCTTTAGAACCCTTATCTAGATTAAATTACACACTAATTACTTAAACTTGTTTTAATCCTCCTACAAATACTTATTTAAGCATTGGAGGGGGGAAAATTCCTACAAGGATTCCGTTCCCTTCTTTTGCAGGTGCCTAGGAGACCGTGCTAGTGAAGTCAACGAGCCTACATCTGTCCAACGACTAGTCCTCTAGGATTTTCTCCAGGTAAAACGAGGAAGTGACCCTACCAGGTGATCTTTTTACATCACTTGGCTCAGACTGAGGGAAGCGCACTAGAGGATGTTAGTGATTCACTACCATGTGAAGATGAAACTAGGTTTCTTGATGAGACCGGGAACTATGAAACCGGACAAGGAACTGGCTCTCGTAAAGGAAAAGCGTTGGACGATAAACCAGTGACTGTGAGTCAACTTTGGGGGTATCATGGAGGGTGTTATGGAGTCATTTACATAAGCTTTACGGGAGCATTCCTCGAAGATAGCTAATGAATAGTTCGATCCCCAACAAAGGAAGCTTAAAGGAAAGATGAATACTCATGATAAAGGTGAAGGAAGATTGGCTTTCCACGAGAAAGTTGAGATGATAAGTAAGGAAAGAACTATATCTAAAAGTCATTGGGGTACAGTTAAAAGGTATCTGACCACTCCTCAGTTTAAAACTAAACGGGAGGTGGTGAAAGGAAAAATTGAAGTAAGTCGGACAAGGTATGATGCAAGGGAGTTCATTGAATTCAAGAAGCCATTAGCTCATGATGCTAGAGATTATCTTAAGGCTAAAAGAACTTCATGTAAGGATGCTAGAGAAATCCTAAATGAAGGTGGTCTTCCGGTAAGGATGCAAAAAAACATCTGAACAACAAACGAGCTCAGCAAGAACAGAGCCTCTCTGACTCGTTAGGTCCATCTGCAACCAAGGAGATGTCTGATTCACACCACTTTACTTTTGAATCAGATAGCTATGAAGATGAAGAAAATCTGAGACATATGATAGAAAAGAAAATAGTTGATACCTAAACAAGCTAGAAGGGAATAGATGATTACCTACAGGGAGAAAAAGGTTAGGCCTGAAGAACTATATATGGCCAAACAATCTACCTAGGATCCTGTAGGTATGGTAGGATATAAGATGGTTTCCACGTCCTTGTACTGGTAAACCCCATCCTCAGAAGCTATCATGATGGCACATCGTCTAATGAAGTTTAAAACGCCTAATTTCGAGGCTTTAGATGGAACAACAGACCCTGAAGAGCATATAGCCACGTACAAACACCTAATGTACTTTCAGAGTTTGGATGATGCTACATGGTGTCATTGTTTCCCAGCAACTCTCAACGGAATAGCTCCAAAATAGTTTAACAGTCTTCTCAATCTATCCATTAGTAATTTCCATGAGTTGAGCACAATATTTGTTCATCATTTCATGGGGAACAATCATAAGAAGAAAGAATCATTAAGGGGCTATGTTCAACTATTCAATCTTAAATCATTGCAAATTCCTAATCTGTCTGAAAAGGTTTCTTTTGCTAAGTTCTTCAAAGGATTACGTGATGGAACTTTTAAATTTGATGTGGTAAGAAAAGACTGTTAGACGTTGAAGGGGATATTGGAAGAAGTAGAGTGCTTCATCCATGAATAAGTGATGTAATGTTGATTTGTTTATATTTTCCGTAGTTTCTTTAGTTTGTTTAGTTAGTTTTTCTTCCCTTTTTTGGTGGTTTTCCCTTTCTCTTATTAGTTTTTTAGTAAATCCCGTTCCCCCACAATTTTGTCATATTATGCTCGTATTTGTCTTGTTTTGCGTGTTATCTCCATTTTCTAGGGATTTTATTTCGATGAACATCGAAAAGTGAGGCAATATTTGTAGAAGGTCTGATGAAGTATGTAGCGATGGTACGGATTATTTGGTATAGAAATACAAGCTTTGGCTTAGTCGACATGGAATCATGTTCTACGACACACGATATCGCTAGTCATGGCTCGGCATCGCTAGCATGCCAAGCGAAGAACCTCATTAGCCTCAATATACTTTTTGAACACAATGACAGGAAGCGTTCAAGTATTTTTCCTTTATCACTCTTTGTACCTCATATTTTCACAAGATATTGATCGAAAGTGATAGTACGTCTCGCAAGCTTCGAAACGATAGTCTATTTGCCCATTCCGACGAGTATCGATCGAGTTATGCCCTTTTAAAGTATTGTGGGTTGTGTAGTCTTTTTGGGTTGCGGCCACATGCCCCTGTTTCGTACAAAATTGATTTTTACGTCTTACTCTTCCACTTGCTTGGGTCTTGTTTTGTTTATATGAACTCTTGTAAAGCAGTTAGTTAATGATAATTACAAGAAGTAGAAGATAATTTAGACTTTTATTTTGCTCTCTAATTTGTATTCATTTTGATTCGTGAATTAGTTCTTCAAACAATTCAATAGTTGTAATTCAATCTCTTTTAATTCAATTCAAAGTTATTATTCACAGTATTGTTGTTTCTTGTTCTTGGTTTCTTGGGTTCATGTTCTTAGTTTGGTGTTCCTGGTTTGATATTCAAAGCTTCTTGGTTACTTGTTCTTGGTTAATCATCATTGTATTGGGGTATTATTGGACTAAAGCTTCAAGGTTCTTTAATTAAAATGATTCAAACTTCATAGTACATTTCTAAACTCATCTTCCATTTCCATTTCAATTTACTTAATTTGTAGCTTTCTTTCTTTAGTTTGTAGTCTTATTTCATTATTCTTCTCAAGTTAAACTTGTCCTAGCTCTTAATTCCTTTGGTTTTGTTTCTATTTCCTTCTCAAGTTGAACTTGTCCTTGTTCTTAATTACTTACTTTTAAGCTATTAAAGATTCTTCTCAAGTTAATCTTATCTTTGAACTATTGCTTTTTGTCTTAATTCTTCTCAAGGTTAAACCTTGTCCTTGTCTTCATTTTCCCTATAGCTTTTGTAGTTTGATTAAATCACTTGCATAACTTATTTCTTTGTTATAATCATGTAATCATCAATAAAAATATGTATTTGAATAATAAAATGATTAGTGAGTAGTGTTTTCTTTAAGGTTTGGGTAATGAGTAGTGAGGTCATAAATGCCATGGTTGTCTTCTTACTACTACCTCCCACTTCATCTTGGGAAAGACCTAACCTTGTTCCTTCACCACCCACTTTACTTCCAACCATGCTCATACCACTTCCATTCGAGGACATTTTTTTTTGCCTTGATTCTCATGTTTCTGATATAGAAACCAAGGCAACTATAGTGTATGGAAGTGCTCCCTTTTTATTTTCTTGTAGTGTTTTATTAGATTTGAGTCTTTCTTTTCCTCCCTGTGGGCACTCACTCCCACCTAAGATAAAAAATGGCGCTTTTACTATTTTCGATGCCATTATTAGTCATTTCCTATGTGGTGTTTAGTGAGTTGATTTATAGTGCATTTGAGAAGCTCTTACAAGCTTTGCAATGTTATTTACTAAGCCCTTATCTTTTGGTTTCCTAGATAGTTATGATGTAACCTTGATTACAATTAAGCTCCTGTGTCTAGGTGCTAAGTCAGTTATTTACTAAGCCCTTATCTTTTGGTTTCCTAGATAGTTTTGATGTAACCTTGATTACATTTTAGCTCCTGTGTCTAGGTGCTAAGTCAGTTATTTACTAAGCCTTTATCTTTTGGTTGCCTAGATAGTTTTCATGTAACCTTGATTACATTTCAGCTCTTGTGTCTAGGTGCTAAGTCAAGCTCGTGACATTAAACAAGAGCTCACTAGGGCACCCCAAGGTACTTGTACATATCGTTTGATTTTCTACCTCATTTGAGCAATTTTTGTCTCTTTGAAGCATTTATGGTGATTTTTCGGTACATTTTGTCCCAAAATCACCCTTTTCAGCATCCAAGCAAGGGGAACCCCTTGGAATCATTTATTTTAGCTATTGGGAGTGTTTGAGTAATGTTTTGTGGTGAAGTGAGACTGTTGTGTCATTTTGGGTATGTTTCGGTTATTTTTAAGGCATTTTCGGGAGTTTGATCATCCTGAAATACACCTTGAGCGATAATGAGCAACACTAGCATTCCTTTATGTTACTTTTCAATTTTCTTGAACTTTGTGAAGCCTTGTAACTTGCTTATTTAGGCTCATAAGTACCATTGGGGTTCAAGTTTTGGTTTCCTGTCGCCTTTTGGGAGTTTCACCGTTCCCAAATACGTCTAAGGTATCACAAAGTCTCATAAACCATTTGAACATGTCAAGTATGTTCGCATGAAGGTCTCTTGCCTTAAATAGGCCTTATAGCTCATTTTCGGTATGTAAAACCCAAGACAAATTGATGAAAATTATTGATTTTTAAGGAAATCAGGAAAATGAACCACTACTCATAGTATTCGGATTATATATCTCTAATTACTTAACACTTTTGTGATATTCAAATTGGAGGTTAAAGTTCATTCTGTAAGCTTCAAACGATTGGTTACATGCTCAATTTCGATGAGAGATGAGGGAGTTATGATATTTTTAAAACTGATATGTAGTGCAACTTAGGGGGTTGTACTGTGGCCGCATGCCTTACTATGCGGCCACATGCCTCCCTATGCGGCCGCATGATCAACATCTTCTGCTGAGATTTCAAGGAATAAAATTCCATCAGCTCAGTGCGGCCGCATGCCTTATCCCATGCGACCGCAGCTCCCATTTTGTACCCAATCTGTCCACTTTGTTCTTTGGACGGAAAAAGTGAAAAAAAAGGACCATGCAGCCACATGCCATATACCATTTGACCGCAACCCTCACTTCTTGTGCATTTTCTTTGCGGATTGAGGTAAATTTTGACTACTTCCTTTATTAATTCTTAAACACTCTCTCATAAGTGCGATCTCCCTCACCTTCCCCTATCAATCTTCATCATCCAAACCAACAAATCTTCACAAATTAACATCATAAATTCATTTAAAAATTTCACAAACAAGAATTCCATGTAATTGACGAAACAACTAATGGATATTTACACTCATCTTCAAGAATTCCAACACAAATCAAATTGGGAAAAGTCATGGTTTCATTCAAAGTTAGAATATGCTACTTTAAGGTTGGTTCTTGGTGTTTATAGAGTGTTTTCACACTCTATTTTGTATCGTTTTCTCAAACCCTAACTAATTTTCAATAGTTCCTATTCATGTTAAGTTTTGAGATCTTGGTTGTTCTTCATGGTTACATGTGCTAATTTCCAAGCTTCTTTTCTCTCTTAATTGGTATTAAGATTGTTTATTAGCTTATTATTGTTGTTAATTGAAGTCATTTTGGTTAATTTGTTGTTTTGTTGAGTTGTTTGGCATTTCTTCGTTCTCCTCCATAAGCACCGAGACGTTGCTTTGTTCTAGCTTGGGGGAGAAAATGTTTAAATTATTGATATATTTGAGGGCTTTCGCCATAAATTGAGTATGTCATTCGTGAATTAATGGTTGTTTTGTATGTACTTAATAGTTGTTAATATCATGACCATGATAATGATGATTTTTGGTTTTACTTCTTTGTTGGTGTTTCTTTGTGTTATGACAATTGTTAGAGGGTGGTGTTTTAGTTGCTCCTATGTTTGAAAATCCAAAAAAAAAATAATTTCTATCTCTCTCTTCAACTTAATAATCCAAAATGCATTAGTTTAGTTAGAGCATGTAGTTCATTTTCTTAGTTAAGTTATATTTATATTTTTCTTCCCTTAGTTTATTTTTCCTTCAAAAACAAATTAAATAAAACAAATCAAATAAAAAAATGCAAAAATACTTTTCACTTTTAAGATCTTTATAGTTAGTTTTAGGATTAGATCCATATGATGTTAATATATATTATTATCTTAGACTTTCCCTTTCTCATGAAATTTAAATCTCCAAACATTCTAGAAATGTAATTCATGAGTCTTCTCATTATGTAGTATAAAAATCATGTTAGATGATTGTTGAACTTGTGTAGCGAATATAGGTTGCTTATCTCATTGGCTATTTCAAAATGCCACACAATGATCGTTTTAAAACCATGGTGAGTTTTTGAGCTTTCATGCATATATAGACCACCGCCTTTGTAATACCCCACATTTTCACGTATTTGGACAAAGTACTTTCGTATTTTATGTTTATAATCTTCGTATTTTATTCGTATAATTTTAATATTCTTATTGAAAATTTTGTTCAATAGAAGTATTAAATAAAAAGAAATTAGTAGAAATAAAATAAATATTAAAGTTTTGGTTAAAAGTAGTTATTTGTGTTCTTAAATAATATTTTTATGACTACAAATATTTTAAAAGCTTCTAAAAATTGATTTCAAAGGTTTCCTAATTTACTTAGAAGTGTTTATGGGCCTCACCAAATTCCTAATTTGGGGCCTATAAATACCCTACAAAACCTAAAATTCCAACTTTTCATGATCATACTAGTCATTAGGATTCCAAACAAAATCTAGAGAGAAAAGGGGAGGAAAAAAATTGCGAATTCCGAAAAAAAAAACAGTTCGGAAATTTGAAAAAAAAAAGGAAATTTCATGCCTCGACATCCGTGCAGTGCCGGACCCCACCGCATCAGTCACCGTGTTACCCAGCTGGCCACCACTACCGGCACTCCTCCCCTACTTTGGTATTTTTGAAACTTTTTGTAAAAAATAATAATAATAAATCTCCTTCTTTATTTTTGATTCAATCTTACAAATTCATATTTATAATTATGTTTAATCATGTTTTATAAATTTAATCATGTTTTGATATAAGTATGAATTAATTTTGTTGTTCATGAAATTATAAATTAGGGTTTGAAAAATTTATGAAGTTATTTTTATGTTCTAAACTTTAATATTATGATCATAGATTATTATTGGGTGAATTTATGATGATGTTATTAAGTTCAGATTGATTTTTAAGGGTTTTAAACTTATTTTATAAAGCTGTCCAAATTTTATAATCATGAATTTGAGTTGAATAAATATTATGAACATGTTTTGGCATATTAAAAATTGTTCTAAAGCCTAGATTGATTTCATAAATATGTTAGGCATATGAAGTGTTTTCATGACTTTAAAGTTGATAAATAAATCTGAAATTTTAATAAAAACAAGTTAAATTGAGTTTTAAGTGTCCAAATTGTACTACTATGACCACACAACAATTCTATATTGATCTATATAAATTTTAATATGTTTTATGAAGTTTAAAAGTGATTTAAAGCATGTTTAACATGTTTTCCAGATTTTATAAATTAATTAATTTGGCTTATAAAGTACGTAATTAGCATAAATTTATCATATAAGTTACATAAGGCATTGTATGATTGATTTTTTTCGTTTTCGGAAGTTTTCAAGGAGTTGTGATAAATTTAGATTGCTCTCCACTTTTATAAAGTTGCATAAAATTTTTATTGAGGTTTTATAAAGCACAAATAAATCATGTAAACTAAGTAGAATTGCAACAGAAAACAAAAAGTGAAGTATGGAATTGAATAGAGACCATATAAGGAAGTTTTGGACAAAGTTTCCAAATTTAGAAGTTAATTGTAGCTGTTGTAGAATTTAGTCAACAAGGTTTTAATTTAGTTCGGTTTTTCCTTTTGTAGGAGACTTTGAACTAGTCCACTTCTTGAAGTTGTGGCGGAGCACAGTTATTTTACAAGGTACGTAAGTACTAAAGACATCAGTGTTTATACCCATGATAGAAACTTGGAAAATGGAACAACTTGCAAAGGCTTACATAAAATATGTTGTGAGGCTACATAAATTTCCAAAGGATATCGTGTTGGATAGGGATTCTAGGTTTCTTTCGAAATTCTGGAAAAGTGTCCAAGAGAACTTTGGCACGACCTTTAAGATGAGTACAACTTTCCATCCAGCAACCGATGGACAAACAGATAGAAGCATACAAACCTTGAAGACATGCTAAGGGCTTGCGTAATGGACTTTCAAGGGAATTGGGAGGATCACTTAGATCTCATTTAGTTTTCATACAACGATAGTTACCATGCAAGTATTGACATGGAACCCTTTGAAGCTTTGTATGGAAGGAAGTGTAGGTGCCCTTTGTGTTGGAATGACATAAGTGAAACGGTGATTCTAGGACCTCAGTTAATAGAGGAGACTACCGGGAGAATTAGAGTAATACAAGCAAAAATTCAAGCAATACAAGATAGACAAAAATCCCATGCGGATCAAAAATGCCAAGATATTGTGTTTGAAGTTGGCGATAAGGTGTTACTTAAGGTATCACCAATGAAAGGAGTTATGAGATTTGGAAAGAAAGGAAAGTTGAGCCCAAAGTATATAGGACCCTATGAGATCTTGCAGAGGGTTAGAAAGGTAGCTTATAAGCTATCAGTACCAATGGAGTTTAGCAAAGTTCATAATGTTTTACATGTGTCTCAATTAAGGATGTACGTGCCAGACGAGTCACATGTGTTACAACCTCAAGCAATAGAGTTAGACCAAAGTTTGACCTACGAATAGAGGCCAATTAAAATCCTAGATAGTAAGGTCAGGGATACTCGTCGAAAGAGTGTCAAAATAGTGAAAGTGTTGTGGTCTAACCAAGAAACCGAAGAAGATACTTGGGAAGCTGAAGATTTGATGAGAGAAAAATACCTAGAGCTTTTCCAGGTTAGTAGTAGAGTTACGCGGTCGTAACTCAATTTTTAAGGGGGGTAGAAAGCGAACTGTTGTTCGCGCGTTTTACCCTCAATTTTGCAAGTTTCTACGACTTTTAAATAAGAAGATTTATCTTTGTCGAAGAAAAGTTGGCAAGTAAGTGTCTAAAGTCTAGAACAGCATAGTGTTTCAGTAACAAAGTATGAAGCTTCTTTTAAGGGGGTAGACTGTAATACCCCACATTTAAACGTATTTAGGCGAAGTATTTTTGTATTCTATACATATAATCTTCGTATTTTATTCATATAATTTTAATATTTTTATTGAAAATTATGTTCAATAGAAGTATTAAATAAAAAGAAATTAGTAGAAATAAAATAAATATTAAAGTTTTGGTTAAAAGTAATTATTTGTGTTCTAAAATAATATTTTTACGACTACAAATATTTTAAAAGCTTCTAAAAATGGATTTGAAAGGTTTCCTAATTTACTTAGGAGTATTTATGGGCCTCACCATAATCCTAATTTGGGGCCTTTAAATACCCTACAAAACCTAAAATTCTAACTTTTCATGATCATACTAGTCATTAGGATTCCAAATAAAATCTAGAGAGAAAAAGGGAGAAAAAAAGTAATTTGCAAATTCCGGAAAAAAAAAAACAGTTCGAAAAATAAAAAAAAAGAGGAGATTTCGTGCCTTGGGATCCGTGCAGCGCCGGACCCCACCGCGTCACACAGCCGGCCACCAATGCCGGAACTCCTCCCCTACTGTGGTATTTTCGAAACTTTTTATCAAAAAAAAAAAAACATCTCCTTCTTTATTTTTGATTCAATCGTACAAATTCATGTTTATAATTATATTTAATCATGTTTTTATAAGTTTAATCTTGTTTTGATATAAGTATGAATTAATTTTGTTGTTCATGAAATTATAAATCAGGGTATGAAAAATTTATGAAGTTATCATTTTATGAATTTTTATGTTTTAAGTTTAATATTATGATCATAGATTATTATTGGGTGAATTTATGACGATGTTATCAAGTTTAGATTGATTTTTCAAGGTTTTAATCTCATTTATAAAGTTGTCCAACATTTATAATCATGAATTTGAGTTGAATACATATGATGAACATGTTTTGGCATATAAAAAATTGTTCTAAAGCCTAGACTGATTTCATAAATATGTTAGTAGCCTGTACAAGTGTTTTGGCATGAAATCATGATGTTTTTATAAGCTTTTCATGACTTTAAAGTTGATAAATAAATCTGAAATTTTAATAAAAACAAGTTAAATTGAGCTTTAAGTGTCCAAATTGTACTAGTATGATCACACAACAATTCCATATCGATCGATATAATTTTTAGTATGTTTTATGAAGTTTAAATGTGATTTTTAGGCATGTTTAACATGCTGTCCAGATTTTATAAATTAATTAATTAGTCTTTTAAAATTGTAATTAGCATAAATTGATCATATAAGTTAAGGCATTGTATGATTAATTTGTGTCGTTTTCGGATGTTATCAAGGAGTTTTGATAAATTTAGATTGTTGTCCACTTTTCTAAAGTGGCATAAAAATTTTATTAAGGTTTGATAAAGCACAAATAAGTCTCGAAAACTAAGTAGAATTGCAATAAAAAAAATGAAGTATGGAATTGAATAGAGACCATATAAGGATGTTTTGGACAATGTTTCCAAATTTTGAAGTTAGTTATAATTGTTTTAGAATTGTGTCGACAAGGTTTTAATTTAGTTCGGTTTTTCCTTATGTAGGAGACTTTGAACTAGTCCACTTTCTAGAACTTGTGGTGCAACATAGTTATTTTACAAGGTACGTAAGTACTAAAGACAAACATAAGAGTTAGAATGCATGCTTAAGCAATTCTTGATTACATGAAATCTTGTATGCTTGTTTTGAATCATGAATTTATATGCATGGCAAGTTTATTAGTAACATGTTTTTAATGTTTGATAAGATTCCATGTTAACTAGAAAGTAAAATTTTTATAAGCTTGAATTGGAATGATATGATCAGTTTAATTTGGCCAATTGTTTATTGTTCAAGGAAGAAAGTTATTTTAAGTTGGTTAGTTAATTAATCAACAGGAAAGATGGTTGTGAAAATTTTATCCACATAATTAAATGAAGTTATGAGCAATTATTTTATATAAAAGAAGATATCAAGATGTTCCTATCGAAATTGAGGGATGGGAGTTTAAGGCTAATTTAACTGAGTTTGATTTGGGTGACTTAGAAGTGATCTTAGGAATAGATTGGTTGAGTAAGCATAAGGTTGAGATTAAATGTGAACCACAGAATATCTCGTTGGTGAATAAGGGTAAGAAGGTGAGTTATTGGAGGGCACGAAGACCGAAACACAACAAAGTAGTTTCAGTAATGAGGTTCTCTAGGTTTGTGAAGAGAGGTTTTCCAATCTACCTTTGTAGTGGTCAAGATGTGGATCAGATTGAGACTGCTGAACCTGAGGGTATTGAAGTAGTGAGGAACTTTCATGATGTGTTTCCGGAGGAGATTCCGAGAATACCACCTAAGCGGGAAATTGACTTAACCATAGGCTTAGTCCCACGAACAGCACCTATTTCCAAAGCACCCTATAGGATGTCGCCTGCAGAAATGGGCGAAATAAAGGAGCAGTTACAGGATTTGTTGGAAAAGGGGTACATTAGGCCTAGTGCTTCACATTGGGGAGCACCGGCATTATTTGTGAAGAAGAAAGATGGGTGTTTGAGATTATGTATTGACTATAGGGAGCTTAATAAAGTGACAGTCAAGAATAAGTATTCATTACCAAGGATTGATGACTTGTTTGATCAATTGAAAGGAGCTACGGTGTTTTCGAAAATTGACTTGAGGTCAAGATATCATCAATTGAGTATAGCTAACGAGGACATACCAAAAACTGCTTTTCGCAGTAGGTATGGACACTACGAATTCACTATGATGCCTTTTGGGTTGACCAACATCCAACAATTCTTATGGATTTTATGAATAGAATCTTCCAGCGGTTTTTGTATAACTTTGTGGTCGTTTTCATTGATGACATATTGCTGTATTCTAAGAGCAAGGATGTAATACCCCGTAATTTTATACACGTTATAAAATTAAAATAGTATTTATACGTACATTTTACGTATTTTAAAGGAATAAAAGTATTTGAAAATAATTAATTAAAGGAATTTAATTAATTACGGAGTTTTATTTACTTTATTTTAAAGAAATAAATTTTTATAAGGTCATAAAATAATTTTTATGAAGGTCTTAAAATGTGTGAAAATATTTTGTAAGGCTTTTAAAAGTGTTTTTAATGGGTTGCCATGATTAGTTTAATTATGGGCCCAAAACTAATCCCACTTCAATTAGACCTTTTGGGCTTTTCCTAAACCAACTCTAAATCCTTTTGGGGCTTTAAATACCCCCTTTTAAACCAAAAATTCAGAATTTCCCAAGCATTCAAGTTAGGATTTCCAAAAGCAAAAGAGAGAAGAAGAGAAAAAAAAAAAAAAAAAAAAGGGAAGGGAGAAGCGACGAAGAGGACCGAAGGTCGCCGGCCACCTCTCCGCCACTGCTGCGCCGCTGCTGCCCCTCGCCGGCCGGCCGTCGCCGCCACCTCCTCCCCCTTTGCCTTCTCGATTTTCGTAGGTACAAAAAAAAAAAAAACTTTTTCTTCTAATTTAATTTAATTCTTAAGCATGTTTTATAAATTATGTTTATGATCATGTTTTAGTAATGTTTTATGATTTATAATCATGTTTTTATGATTTGTAATTATAGATTTAAAAAGTTGATCATGAAATTTTAATTAGGGTTTGAGAAAGTATGAAGTTTTATTGTTTTAAATTATTTTTATGATCTAGATTGAAGTGGTATGATCATAGTTTAATTATATATGATTGTATGATTAAATTATGATGTTTAGATTGGTTTTTAACAAATTTAAAGTATTAAAACAAATCTGAAAATTTGTTAAATACATGTTAAAACAAGTTTTAAGTGTTCATATTATGCTAGTATGATCATATATGAAATCTATGATCACTACATATATTTTTAGTATGATTTATGAAGTTTAAAGATGATTTTAAGTATGATTTATAAGCTGTCCAGATTTTATAAAATTCATAATTAATGTTTTAAAGTATGTAATTAGCATGAATTAATCATATAAGTTAAGTATTACATTATATGATCAATCCATGTTGTTTTTAGGGCTTTTCATGAAGTTTAGAGAGGTCTAAAAGGATTTTTAATTAAATAAATAATGCTGTAATTTTTATTAAGGCATGTTTATAAGAAGTAAAATTAAGTGTTATTACTTACAAGTTTCCAAATTAAATTCTAATGCATAGAATCGAACCATAAACCTATAAGGATATTAATATGGTGTTTTTATGCAAAAATAAGTGTTTTAAAGAGGTTTTAAGAGGCTTGAAATAATTAAAGTAAAGCTGCCATTTTTGGAAAGTAATGAAAAATAGAAGTTTTCGAAAAGAAAAATAAAGAGACAAGTTATGGAATTGAATAGAGACATAGTAAGGAAGGTTATGGATGTTTATCCACTAGTAAAAAGTAGTTTAGAGTTGCTGTAAAGTTTAGTCAAAGAGGTTTTTCTTATATAGTTTTCCTCTTATGTTTTATAGGAGGATTCGAATCAAGTGAGTTCTAGAAGTAGTGGCGAATCACCGCTATTATACAAGGTACGTAAGTACTAAAGATTCATGAGTAGAATATCATGCTAGGATCATGCTAGTAGTAGATTGAATATATAAGTTTCATGTTAGAAACTATATGATATGAAGTATGTTATGTGACTCTTGTTGACTTTTGTTGACTTATATGAGCATGTTCAAGTATGCATGATTACATGATAATCCATGAGTATTTATTTATGCATTCTATTATATATATATTATTAATAATAACATCAAGGATGTTTGGAATGCATGTTTAATAAAAGAAGTTGACTAGTAGTCAAAAATGAGCATGAAAGATTATGTTATTAAATATTTTGAGCAAAGAAGAGTTAGTGAATTTTATTCACATGATTAGTAGTAATTGAGCAATTTATTATTATTATCCACTCACAGTTTATGTGTGGACTAGTAAAGGAAGTTATCCACTCACAGTTTATGTGTGGACTGTTAAGGAAGTAATTAACCACTCACAGTTAATGTGTGGTCTAGAGAGGATTAATAAAAGGAATAAAATATGTTCACTTATTAATGAAGATAATTAATATGGTGTTCATGTCATGTTATGTTATGAAATGTTGTGTGATGTTATGCATGTTATGATGTTTGTTATGTGAGAGTCATCACAAGTTATAAAATGGTTAATCACGTAAAGTGAAAGAGGATTCGCACCAAAACTCTTGGAACGTATATACCTTGAGTATGAACAGTGGGGGGAGTTGTCTAACAGAGGATTCAACTCCTAGTTAGGGGTACAAGACGTTGTACTTCTATTTTTAGATTTTTATCTTATATGCGCTGGAATTCCGCCACTAGGTGGCATAGTAATACCTTCTTGGAGTTGCTCCCAAGTTGGTGCCCTTTGGGCAATTATTTATTTTATAGGAAGGAGCCCGTTCGATGCGAAATCCAATTATATAATAATTAATTCTGAAGTAAGAGTCTTAGAGTCTTATGATGTTGCAATTGTGGTAAAGGTATGGTTGATGTTTTACTTTGATGCTCTTGCCTAGGATTATTCATGCTAGTGTGTTGCATTGTCTTTAATGCTTATGTACTCAGCTTTGCTGATTACGTGCTTTGTGTGCATGGCTAATCTTTGTTTGGCCCTACGACGACCCATTTATTATGGCGAGTAGAAGTCTTGAATAAAGAGTAAGCAACAGGTTTCAGGTGGGCATCTAGTCGATCATGCTGGGATTGAGTGAAGAGTGTTCATGTTGTTTTAGTATTTGCTTAAAAATTAAGTGACTATTATGCTATTTATTATATCATGATGGATTAACGTTGTTTTAAAGATATTAAATATTATTTGGTTTGAAGGGCCGTTATGTCGGTTCCAAGTTGTTATAAAGTATCATGGGATTTGGTTTTGAAGTTTATTTTAATTAAGTTGTTTTGGTTTGTTTTTTTTAAAAGTTAAGTCTTCCGCTGTAGTACTTTGGTAAATGCCTTAGCCGTTTTCACGGTGGCGGTAATGCTTTGGTTTTCTAAAGTAGTTGGGGCTCGATTATTTTATAAATGTTTTCCGGAAATGTTAGTAGTTTTAGGAAGGAGAAAACCAGGGTGTTACAAAGTGGTAGCCAGAGCCCTGTTTTATAAATAAAATGTTTTATTTTTGGGTACCCTAAGTCTAAGTCCGAAGTCTAAACCCTAAGCTGAGGTCATTTTATTCATTCATTTTGGGAAGTGTCTTGAGGAGCAAAATGTTTTTAGAAAGTCATAAAATAGAATATTTCTAAGAATAAAATATTTCCAAAAATAGAAAATTTTCAAAATGGAAAAAGGTTTTGTTTGTTACATGTGCAGGTACACAAGGAGTTAAGGTACGTTATTATGTGTTATTGCTTTACAATCATGTGGTGAGATTGGGTAGGAAGTTTTTGGGCATGTAGGATAGATTTATTTTCTTCCTTCATGCAAAGATATTTGTTTTCTAGTTGACTGTTTTATGTGACTAGTTATGTGTAGAAAAGATTGTTTGTTAGCCATTGAATCCTTTTCTTTTGAGAAATGGTTTGTTGTTGTTTTGTTTCTTGGCTGGGTTGGTTAATTGTTAGAATCTGTAAGTGGCTTTGCAGGATGTTGACCAACTTGCCTAATAAGAATTCGGAAATAGGAACCTTGGAAAAGAAAGATTATGAATATGTGGGACAATATGTTGGGAAAATTCGGTTTTATTGTGATTACCAAAGAAATGTGTTAGAAAAGAAGGAGTATGAGGATGCCCATAGAGTGTCAGCCATGATTATAAACTGTTTACCTGACCGTGAACCCTATACCAAAATTAAGGCAGAATTTGATGACTTTTACCTACCTGGAGGGATTCCTAATTTTGCTAAGTATATGAATGAGTATGGTTGTTGGAGAGTCTCATATGGGTATCTAGAGAGTTATATTGGTCTTAGGGAAGCAGAGCATAGGGCTGCATTAATGAAAAATCCTCCATCACCTGAAGTCCCTGAAGCTAATGAAGCTGAGTCTGAGGATAGTTCCTGTTTTGAAATGGAAGATCCAGACCCGATCATCCCAGAGTATGTGGATCTAGTGACCGATTCTGAAGAAGAAGAGCAACCTATTGATGAAGATGATATGGAAGAAGACCCAGAAGAGGATCTAGAAGACATTGAAGATGATGTTGAGAAAGACCCTGAGTTTACTCCAGAGGAATATGTTATGTCTTCAGATAAGCTTGATAACACTAATGTTTAAGTAGAAAAGCAATTGTTGCTATTGTTATTATTATTAGTAGTAGTATGTTATTATATTGAGGATGTAAACCTCCTTAGTGCTATTTTGTTTAAGGAATGAGTGGCAAAGGGCCATGTGAATTTTAAGAAATTAGTGTTGTTAAATTATTTTCTAGAAAGGAGCATAAATAAAGCCAATTACTTTAATTAAGTATTGTTTAAGAAGGGGAAATTCCAAGGGGAATTTATTTTTATTTCTATGTGCTTTATTTATATTTAATGGTTGTGAAAACAATCAAAAGTAAGTGAATCAATTACTCTAAGGAAGTATATACTTACCTTATGAGGTAAATTGAGAATGTGTTTATTGCTCAAAGTAAAGTTTTGTGTCTTAACATAGAGTTAGACATAGTTATTAAAGTAAGTGTTTTTCTTCTCTTCAGGAGAAACAGAATGGCTGAAGGAAATGCAAATCAGCTTAATGAAGTAGTAAGGCAATTGGCAACTGTAGCTCAGCAGTTAGCCGAAAGAGGAAATAACCAAGGAGTAGACCCCGCTGGGGAATTGTTTAAGAAAATTTCACAGAGTAAACCACCAACTTATCAAGGTGAACCTAACCCATCTGTTTTAGAGGGATGGTTGAGAGAGTTTAATAAGCTATTTGGTGCTGTAGAGTGTCCAGAAGAGTTTAGGGTGAACCATGCGGTTTACTATTTAAGAGGAGAGGCTGATCTGTGGTGGTCTCAAAATGAGGCTGTGATTAGGGCTTTGCCTGGTTTTAACTGGACTGTGTTTCAGGAGCAAATCCGTAATAAGTTTTACCCTGTCTTTTTGCAAAAGCAGAAGGCTGATGAGTTCTTAGAGCTTAGAATGGGGAATATGTCTGTTACGGAGTATTATTCGAAGTTTATTGAGTTATCTAGGTTTGCTAAGGAAGCTGTAGCAACTGAGAAGTTGAAGGCTAGTCGTTTTGAGAGGGGATTGACCATAGATATTCAGTTGCAACTTGCTGGTCAAGTGTTTGAAACGCTTGATGAGTTGTATGGAAGAGCGGCTCATTTATATGCTTTAGAACAAAAGAAGAAGGAGTTGCTCAAGGCAAATTCTGGGGAGAAGAGGAAGGATGTTGGTGGGAATTATCACCAATATGGGAATCAAGGTGGATTTAAGAGGTCTCGTTTTAATAATTCTCAAGGAAATAGGGGAAATTTTGGTAGGCCAATGAATGGTAATGGTTTTAAAGGACAATCTGCTAATCAGAATAATCGTGTGTATTTCTGTAAGAAGTGCACTAACAATCATCCAGGAAAGGATTGTGATGGGAATCTAGTTACTTGTCGCAAGTGCAACAAGTTAGGTCATCGTGAGTACGAGTGCTTTTCTAAGAGTAAGGGGAAGGAAGGTCAAAGTTCTCAATTCAAGGGCAATTCTGCAGGAGGACAGCAAAAGAGTTTCCAAGGAAACATGGGAGGAAGAGCTTCGCAGCAAGCTGGATTTAAGAATGGAAATGGCAATGGAGGGAGTCAGGCTAAGCTATCTAGTGCAGGAAAGCTGAATGTGATGGCAAGGAGTGAAGCTGATGCTAATAAGGATGTGATTACTGGTACTTTCTCTATTCACTCTCTACCTGTTAAGATTTTGTTTGATTCTGGTGCTACATATTCTTTTGTATCCACTAAGGTTTTGCAAAACTTAGAATCTGTTTTGGGAAAAGTAGAATCCATAGATATTCCAATATTGATTCCGTCAGGGAAGGTAGTGCAATGTTCTAAGAGATATTTAGATGTGCCAATTATGATTGAGGGAGTTGAGTTTAAGGCTAATTTAATTGAATTTGAATTGGGTGACTTAGAAGTGATCCTAGGGATGGATTGGTTGAGTGAGTATAAGGCTGAGATTATGTGTGACCCGCAGAAGATTTCGTTGTTTAAAAAGGGCAAAAAGGTGAGCTTTTGGAAGTCAGGAAGGCCTAGATGCAATAGAATCGTGTCGATGATGAGATTTGCTAGCTATGTGAAGAGGGGATTTCCAATTTATTTGTGTAGTGTGAGGGATGTGGATGTTATGGAGACATCTAAGCCAGAAGACATCGAGGTAGTGAGGGATTTTCTGGACGTGTTTCCGGAAGAGATTCCGGGAATGCCGCCGAGACGGGAAATCGATTTTACTATAGACTTGATGCCAGGTACTGCGCCCATTTCCAAAGTACCATATAGGATGGCTCCTGCGGAAATGAGCGAGCTTAAGGAGCAATTGCAGGATTTGTTGGAGAAGGGTTACATTCGACCTAGTGCTTCACCTTGGGGAGCACCAGTGTTGTTTGTGAAGAAGAAAGATGGGAGTATGAGGTTGTGTATTGATTATAGGGAGTTGAATAAGGTGACGATCAAGAACAAGTATCCTTTGCCAAGGATAGATGACTTGTTTGATCAGTTGAAAGGAGCGAGTGTGTTTTCAAAGATTGACTTGAGGTCAGGATATCATCAATTAAGGATTGCTAATGAGGACATACCAAAGACGGCTTTTCGTACGAGGTATGGGCACTATGAGTTTACGGTGATGCCGTTTGGGTTGACAAATGCGCCAGCAATTTTTATGGACTTAATGAATAGGGTTTTTCATCAATTTTTGGATAAGTTTGTGGTAGTGTTTATTGATGATATTTTGGTGTACTCAAAGTGTAGAGAGGAGCATGTGGAGCATTTAGGAACAATTTTGTCAACGTTAAGGGAAAATCAGTTGTATGCTAAGTTCTCAAAATGTGAATTTTGGTTGGAAAGAGTGGCATTTTTGGGTCATTTTGTGTCCAAAGATGGAGTTGAGGTAGATCCCGCAAAGATTGAAGCAGTGAAGGAGTGGCCTACACCTAAGAATGTGACTGATGTTCGAAGTTTCTTGGGTTTAGCAGGTTATTACAGAAGGTTTGTAAGGGATTTTTCGAGGATAGCTAAGCCAATGACATCTTTGATGAAAAAGGATTGTAAGTTTGTTTGGGATGATAAGTGTGAAGAAGCCTTTCAAACTCTCAAGGAGCGTTTGACTACGGCTCCAGTTTTGACCTTGCCAGATGGTAGTGAGCCGTATGATGTTTATAGTGATGCTTCGAAAAATGGTTTGGGATGTGTGCTTATGCAAAATAGAAAGGTGATTGCGTATGCATCAAGGCAGTTAAAGCCATATGAGGTTAATTATCCCACTCACGATCTCGAGTTAGCAGCGATCGTGTTTGCATTGAAAATATGGAGACATTATTTGTATGGAGTAAAGTGTAGAATCTATACAGACCACAAGAGTTTAAAGTACTTTTTCACTCAAAAAGATCTAAATATGCGTCAAAGGAGATGGCTTGAGTTGATTAAGGACTATGACCTAGATATTCAGTATCATGAAGGAAAGGCGAATGTAGTAGCGGATGCTCTTAGTCGAAAGACGAGACATGGAGTGAATACTCTAGTAGTTGCTAATGAGCTATGTAGAGAAATGGAAAGGCTGAATTTAGAAATAGTAAAGGAGGGAGCGTTGGAAGGAATGCTTAGTACCCTTAGCATCCAACCAACGGTGTTTGAGGAGATAAAAGAGAATCAAGCCGGAGATGTGAAATTGGATAGAATAAAAGAGAAAATCAAGCAAGGTAAGGCAGTGGACTTTCAAATTCATGAGGATGGAAGTTTAAGGTATAAGGGTAGGTGGTGTGTACCACAGAAATGTGAAGAGATAAAGAAGAAAATCATGGAAGAAGGTCATAATACGCCATATTCAGTCCACCCTGGAGGTGATAAGCTTTATAAAGATTTGAAGAAGGTGTATTGGTGGCCAAGGATGAAAAGAGAAGTAGCTGAGTTTGTAAGCAAGTGTCTTACCTGTCAAAAAGTAAAGTTTGAGCATAAGAGGCCACAAGGTGAAGTGCAACCACTTGACATCCCAGGATGGAAGTGGGATTGCATCTCAATGGATTTTGTAACTAGTTTGCCAAAATCCAAGAATAATATTGATACCATTTGGGTTATAGTTGATAGATTGACTAAGTCAGTGGTGTTTATACCGATGAAAGAGACTTGGAAGATGGAACAACTAGCTAAAGCTTATATTAAACATGTTGTGAGGTTACATGGAGTTCCAAAGGACATTGTGTCGGATAGGGATTCCAGATTTCTTTCGAAGTTTTGGAAAAGTGTGCAAGAGAATTTTGGTACTACATTGAAAATGAGTACTGCTTTTCATCCAGCAACGGATGGACAGACAGAAAGGACTATTCAAACATTAGAGGATATGTTGAGAGCTTGTGTAATGGATTTTCAAGGAAGTTGGGAGGATAGCTTGGATTTGATAGAATTTTCATATAATAATAGTTACCATGCAAGTATAGGCATGGCACCTTTTGAGGCATTATATGGAAGGAAGTGTAGAAGTCCTTTATGTTGGAATGACATAAGTGAGACAGTGATTTTAGGGCCTCAATTAATTGAGGATACTGCCAACAAAGTAAGAGAAATTCGAGCAAAAATGCAAGCAGCACAAGATAGGCAAAAATCCTATGCGAATCAAAAGCGTAGAGAAGTCGAGTTTAAAGTTGGAGATAAGGTGTTATTAAAAGTATCACCTATGAAAGGTATTATGAGGTTTGGAAAGGAAGGGAAGTTAAGTCCGAAGTACATTGGACCATATGAGATATTACAGAGGATTGGAAAAGTAGCTTATAAGCTAGCTTTACCTATGGAGTTGAGCAAAGTTCATAATGTGTTTCATGTGTCGCAACTTAGACAGTATGTCCCGGATAAATCTCATGTTTTGCAACCGGAGACAGTAGAGTTAGACCAAAATCTTACCTATGAGGAAAGACCGATAAAAATCCTTGATAGTAAAGTTCGTGGTACTCGTAGAAAGAGTGTCAATATAGTTAAAGTTTTATGGTCTAACCAAGAAGTTGAGGAAGCAACTTGGGAAGCAGAAGATAAGATGAGGAAAAAGTATCCAGAGTTATTTCAGGTTAGTAGAGTTACGGGGACGTAACTCGATTCTTAAGGGGGGTAGAGTGCGATAGAACTTCGCGCTTTTTCCCTTAAGTTTTGCCAAAATTTAGTTCTTTTTATTGCTTTTAGCAAAGTTTTATGTTTGTTTCCAAGTTTATAGTAGCACTCAAGGAGTGTTATAAAAAGTTAAAGAAAGTGTCTAAAGTTTACAGCAACAAGGTCAAAAAGATAAAAGTTATGAAAAGTGCACAAAATGCAGAGTCTCTCATTCAATTCCTACATTATTTCGTTCAAGTTTCGGGACAAACTTCTTTAAGGGGGGTAGACGTAATACCCCGTAATTTTATACACGTTATAAAATTAAAATAGTATTTATACGTACATTTACGTATTTTAAAGGATAAAATATTTGAAAATAATTAATTAAAGGAAGTTTAATATTCATTACGGAGTTTTATTTACTTATTTTAAAGAAATAAATTTTTATAAGGTCAAAAATATTTTATGAAGGCTTATGTGTGAAATATTTTGTAGGCTTTTAAAAAGTGTTTTTAGGGTTGCTGATTAGTTTAATTATGGGCCCAAACTATCCCACTTCAATTAGACCTTTTGGGCTTTTCCTAAACCAACTCTAAATCCTTTGGGGCTTTCAATACCCCCTTTTTAACCAAAAATTCAGAATTTCCCAGCATTCAAGTTAGGATTCCAAAAGCAAAAGAAGAAGAGAGAAAAAAAAAAAAAAAACGAAGGGAGAAGCGACGAAGAGGACCGAAGGTCGCCGGCCACCTCTCCGCCACTGCTGCGCCGCTGCTGCCCCTCGCCGGCCGGCCGTCGCCGCCACCTCCTCCCCCTTTGCCTTCTCGATTTTCGTAGGTACAAAAAAAAAAAAAAAAAAAAAAAAATCTTCTAATTTAATTTAATTCTTAGCATGTTTTATAAAATAGTTTATGATCATGTTTTAGTAAGTTTTATGATTTATAATCATGTTTTTAGATTTGTAATTATAATTAAAAGTTGATCATGAATTTTAATTAGGGTTGAGAAGTATGAATTTTATTGTTTTAAATTATTTTTATGATCTAGATTGAAGTGGTATGATCATAGTTATTATATATGATTGTATGATTAAATTATGATGTTTAGATTGGTTTTAACAAATTTAAAGTATTAAAACAATCTGAAAATTTGTTAATACATGTTAAACAAGTTTTAAGTGTTCATATTACGCTAGTATGATCATAATAGAAATCTATGATCACTACTATTTTTTAGTATGATTTATGAAGTTTAAAGATGATTTTAAGTATGTTTATAAGCTGTCCAGATTTTATAAAATTCATAATTAATGTTTTAAAGTATGTAATTAGCATGAATTAATCTATAAGTTAAGTATTACATTATATGATCAATCCATGTTGTTTTTTAGGGCTTTTCATGAAGTTTAGAGAGGTCTAAAAGGATTTTAATTAAATAAAATGCTGTAATTTTATTAAGGCATGTTTATAAGAAGTAAAATTAAGTGTTATACTTACAGTTTCCAAATTAAATTCTAATGCATAGAATCGAACCATAACCTATAAGGATATAATATGGGTTGTTTATGCAAAATAAAGTGTTTTTAAGAGGTTTTAAGAGGCTTGAAATAATAAAGTAAAGCTGCCATTTTTGGAAAGTAATGAAAAATAGAAGTTTTCGAAAAGAAAAATAAAGAGACAGTTATGGAATTGAATAGAGACATAGTAAGGAAGGTATGGAGTTTATCCACTAGTAAAAGTAGTTTAGAGTTGCTGTAAAGTTTAGTCAAAGAGGTTTTTCTTATATAGTTTTCCTCTTATGTTTTATAGGAGGATTCGAATCAAGTGAGTTCTAGAAGTAGTGGCGAATCACCGCTATTATACAAGGTACGTAAGTACTAAAGATTCATGAGTAGAATATATATCATGCTAGGATCATGCTGTAGTAGATTGAATATATAAGTTTCATGTTAGAAACTATATATATGAAGTATGTTATGTGACTCTTGTTGACTTTTGTTGACTTATATGAGCATGTTCAAGTATGCATGATTTCATGATAATCCATGAGTATTTATATGCATCTATTATATATATATTATTAATAATAACATCAAGGATGTTTGGAATGCATGTTTAATAAAAGAAGTTGACTAGTAGTCAAAATGAGCATGAAATATATGTTATTAACATTTTGAGCAAAGAAGAGTTAGTGAATTTTATTCACATGATTAGTAAATTGAGCAATTATTATTATTATCACTCACATTTATGTGTGGACTAGTAAGGAAGTTATCCACTCACAGTTTATGTGTGGATGTTAAGGAAGTAATTAACCACTCACAGTTAATGTGTGGTCTAGAGAGGTTAATAAAAGGAATAAAATATGTTCACTTATTAATGAAGATAATTAATATGGTGTTCATGTCATGTTACGTTATGAAATGTTGTGTGATGTATGCATGTTATGATGTTTGTTATGTGAGAGTCATCACAAGTTATAAAATGGTTAATCACGTAAAGGGAAAGAGGATTCGCACCAAAACTCTTGGAACGTATATACCTTGAGTATGAACAGTGGGGGGAGTTGTCTAACAGAGGATTCAATCCTAGTTAGGGTACAAGACGTTGTACTTCTATTTTTAGATTTTTATCTTATATGCGCTGGAATTCCGCCACTAGGTGGCATAGTAATACCTTCTTGGAGTTGCTCCCAAGTTGGTGCCCTTTGGGCAATATTTATTTTATGGAAGGAGCCCGTTCGATGCGAAATCCAATATATAATAATTAATTCTGAAGTAGAGTCTGAAGTCTTATGATGTTGCAATTGTGGTAAGGTATGGTGATGTTTTACTTTGATGCTCCTGCCTAGGATTACTCATGCTAGTGTGTTGCATTGTCTTTATGCTTATGTACTCAGCTTTGCTGATTACGTGCTTTATGTGCATGGCTAATCTTTGTTTGGCCCTACGACGACCCATTTATTATGGCGAGTAGAAGTCTTGAATAAAGAGTAAGCAACAGGTTTCAGGTGGGCATCTAGTCGATCATGCTGGGATTGAGTGAAGAGTGTTCATGTTGTTTTAGTATTTGCTTAAAAATTAAGTGACTATTATGCTATTTATTATATCATGATGGATTAACGTTGTTTTAAAGATATTAAATATTATTTGGTTTGAAGGGCCGTTATGTCGGTTCCAAGTTGTTATAAAGTATCATGGGATTTGGTTTTGAAGTTTATTTTAATTAAGTTGTTTTGGTTTGTTTTTAAAAGTTAAGTCTTCCGCTGTAGTACTTTGGTAAATGCCTTAGCCGTTTTCACGGTGGCGGTAATGCTTTGGTTTTCTAAAGTAGTTGGGGCTCGATTATTTTATAAATGTTTTCCGGAAATGTTAGTAGTTTTAGGAAGGAGAAAACCAGGGTGTTACAAAGGAAGAGCATGTGGAGCATTTGAGGACAATCTTGATGACATTAAGGGAAAATGAGTTATATGCTAAGTTCTCAAAATGTGAAATTTGGTTGGAGAAAGTAGCATTCTTTGGGCATATTGTGTCCAAAGAGGGAGTTGAGGTAGATTCGTATTATTTTAATATTTTTATTGAAAATTATGTTCAATAACAGTATTAAATAAAAAGAAATTAGTAGAAATAAAATAAATAAGAAAGTTTTGGTTAAAAGTAGTTATTTGTGTTCTTAAATAATATTTTTATGACTACAAATATTTTAAAAGCTTCTAAAAATGGATTTTAAAGGTTTCCTAATTTACTTAAGAGTATTTATGGGCCTCACCAAAATCCAAATTTCGGGCCTATAAATACCCTACAAAACCTAAAATTCCAACTTTTCATGATCCAGAGAGAAAAAGGGAGAAATTTTTTTTTGCAAATTCCGAAAAAAAAAACAGTTCGGAAATTTAAAAAAAAAAGGAGATTTCGTCCCACGGGATACGTGCAGCGCTGGACCGCACCGCCGCAGCCACCGCGTCACCCAGCCAGCCGTCGTGCGCCACCCAGCCGGCTACCACTGCCGGAACTCCTCCCCTACTTTGGTACTTCAAAACTTTTTATAAATAATAAAAAAAAAATTCTCCGTTATTTTTGACTCAGCCTTACAAATTCATGTTTATAATTATGTTTAATCATGTTTTTATAAGTTTAATCATGTTTCGATACAAGTATGAATTAATTTTGTTGTGCATGAAATTATAAATTAGGGTTTGAAAAATGTATGAAGTTATCATTTTATATATTTTTATGTTCTAGGCTTTAATATTATGATCATAGATTATTATTGGGTGAGTTTATGATAATGTTATTAAGTTTAGATTGATTTTTAAAGGTTTTAAACTTATTTGGTAAAGCTGTCCAAATTTTGTAATCAAGAATTTGAGTTGAATAAATATTATGAACATGTTTTGGCATATGAAAAATTGTTCTAAAGCCTACATTGATTTCATAAATATGCTAGTAGATTGTAGAACTATTTTGGCATCAAATCATGATGTTTTTATCAGTTTTCCACGATTTTAAGTTGATAAATAAATCTGGAAATTTAACAAAAACAAGTTAAATTGAGTTTTAAGTGTCCAAATTGTACTAGTATGATCACACAACAATTCTATATTGAACTATATAAGTTTTAGTATGTTTACGAAGTTTAAAAGTGATTATAAGCATGTTTAACATGCTCTGCAGATTTTATAAATTAATCAATTAGGCTTTTAAAGTATGTAATTAGCATAAATTGATCATATAAGTTAAGTAAGGCATTGTATGATTGATTTGTGTCGTTTTCGGAAGTTTTCAAGGAGTTTCGATAAATTTAGATTGCTGTCAACTTTTCTAAAGTGGTACAAAGATTTTATTAAGGTTTTATAAAGCACAAATAAGTCCCAAAAACTAAGTATAATTGCAATAGAAAAGAAAAAGTGAAGTATGGAATTGAATATAGACCATATGAGGAAGTCTTGGACAAAGTTTCCAAATTTAGAAGTTAGTTATAGTTGTTGTAGAATTTAGTCAACAAGGTTTTAATTTAGTTCGGTTTTTCTTTATGTAAGAGACTTTGAACTAGTCCACTTCTAGAAGTTGTGGCGGAGCAAAATTATTTTAGAAGGTACGTAAGTACTAATCACAAACATAAAAGTTAGAATGCATGCTTAAGTAATTCTTGATTACATGAAATCTTGTATGCTTGTTTTGAATCATGAATTTATATGCATGGCAAGTTTGTTAGTAGCATGTTTTTAATATTTGATAACATTCCATTTTAACTAGAAAGTAAAATTTATATAAGCTTGAATTGGAATGCTATGGTAAGTTTAATTTGGCCAATAGTTTATTGATGAAGGAAGAAAGTTATTTTAAGTTGGTAAGTTACTTTATCTACAGGAAAGATGGTTGTGAAAATTTTATCCACATAATTGAAAGAAGTCGTGAGCAATTATTTTATATATAATACAACTCACAGTTTAATGCGGGGTCAAGAAGAAAGCAATTTATTAGCCAACCACAGTTAATGTGTTGTAAAGGAAGTTCATTTAATTAAAGAACACACATAAAGATTAATTTTGAATCACCTTAAGTTGAAGATAATTAAATTGGCTTACTTGATTGTATGCATGTTCTTATATATATGTGATGTTGCATGAGAGTCATAATATCGTAAACCTGTTAAATCACATCAGTGTAAGAGGAGTTGCTTCAAAACTCTTGGAACGTATATACCTTGAGTATGAGCAATGGGGAGAGTCGTATGAAACAGTGACCTAAGACTCCTAATTGGAGTACAAGACGTTGTACTCTCTTATATTTTTAATGCACTAGATATCCGTCACTTTATATGACATACTAATACCTTTTGGGAGTTGCTCACCAACTGGTGCCCATTAGGGTAATGATTTTTAGGAGGAAACCCGTTCGATGCAGGATCCATGATTATTAATATGGTAACTAATTTAATTGAGTCCATGTATAGGAAAAAGGGTGTCAAAGATAAGTTGGGTGCATGTTTTATTTCTTATTGTTCTTGCATAATTCTTTAGTAGTTATGTACTCAGCTTTGCTAACTATTTTTTCTGTGTGCATGTCTTTGTCTTTGACTTGGCCCTACGATGACCCACTTGTGTTGAGTAGCTGTCTAGTAAATGGAAAGCTGCAGGTACAAGTACGCATTAGTCATTTCATGATGGGATGGAGTGAGGGCGCTTGTTGTGGTTGTAGTTTTGCTTTATTTTAATTGTCTATGAAGATTAACATCAATTTTGGTTGTTTGGATTTCGAAAGACTTTTAAATATTAGTATTGGTTTGGTTTTTAAGGGCCATTAATATGGTTCCGAAGTGTAATAAGTGTAAAGTTGATTTTAAATTAAGGTTGTTTGAAGTTTAGTTTTAAATTGTTTTTGTTATAAGATTTCCGCTGTATTACTTTGATAAAAGCCTTAGCCGTTATCACGGTGGCGGTAATACTTTGGTTTTTCCATAATTAGTAGTTTTAGTCAATATATTTCTTACTAATTTACTATGTTTTCTAGAAAAATAAGTAGGAAAGTGGGGAAAATCCAAGGTGTTACAACCTTGGTCTCATTTTTCTTTCTTGTGCGTTGATATTTGCCTTGTTGTGGGTACGTAGACCGGATATTTGCCTTGTGACATTGGGAATCATGCCTACTTTGTTCTTGGTTATATGATCATGGCTCTCATTTTGTATGTTTTGCTTTTAGAATCAAACCCTTCTTAATCTAATTTGTTCTTTTCGTTCCACAAATGTATATACTCTTTGTTCCCCCTTGTTCTTTGACCCTCGTTTACTAAAACACATTTGAACCTCGGCCTACAACCGTTGTCACCCTATGGACTTAGTGAAGCTTGTCGTCTTTCTTTTCGTCTTGTATAGTTCTTCCAAAAAAAATAATGGAGAAAAAGAAAAGGAAAAAGAAAAAAGAAAACAAAAAAAAAAGAAGAAAGGAAAAGAATAAAGAAATTCAAATGCTTTTGTAAATAAGCATAGTTAGCAATAAAAAGTTGTTTCTTGTTCAAATCGTTTGAAGTGAGTAAATGGCTTTTCATCATCATTTCTTCTAAGATTATCTTTTAAAATGATGAAAAATCATATGTCTTTGTTGTCCTATTCCTTTTAGGTGTATTTTTGAGTTACAAAATGGACCTCTAAGTCGATTTTTCCACTTTTATTCTTCATGTTCATTGGATTATTGTGGAAAATCGAGGTTTGGTGTGTTGAGTTCTTTATTCATTGTCAAAAGTTTGTAAAGTTTGGTATTGAGTTGTAAGTGCTTCACTTACGTTTACCTCCACAAATTAGCCAAACTTTCCAACTTTCACCTTACCTGAACCCCATAACAACCCTCAAAGTCCATATGAGACCAAAATACAAAGTTTAAAGGTTACATGATTAATAAAGTCACTTGGCAAGCATATTGGGAGGGCACTTTAGGAAAGATGTGAGTGTTTAGCCATTCCTCTCCTTATCTATGCTCTTGTTTTTGTAGAACTCCCTCAAGGAGGATTATTTACGATCATTGTTTACAGAAGCTTATGATTTATTATTGGTTGAAACTCACAAGTTCACTCTAATCTACTTAGGTTGCTATTTGAATTCTTTCTCAAGAGCTATGCTTTCCATTACTTTCTTTATTATCTGAGATTTAGTTCTTTTGAGAAGTTGTATAAAGTCTTTTCTAATCGTTTCCCTGAGGTATTCATCTTACTCCTTCAACTCTTAAAAGTTAAAATATTGCTTGGGGACAAGCAATTGTCTAGCTTAGGGGAGTTTGATGTAGTGTTTATTTGCTTATATTTTCTGTAGTTTCTTTAGTTAGTTTATTTAGTTTTATTTTCACTTTTTTGGTGGTTTTGCCTTTCTCTTATTAGTTTTTTAGTAAATCCCGTTCCCTCGCAATTTTGTCATATTATGCTCGTATTTGTCTTGTTTTTCGTGTTGTCTCCATTTTTTGGGGATTTTGGATGAAGTTCGAAAACTGAGGAAATATTTGTACAAGGTCTTACGAATTATGTACCGATGGTACAAATTATTTGGTAAAGAAATACAAGCTTTGGCTTAGTCGATATGGAATCATGTTCTACGACAAACGATATCACTGGTCATGGCTCGACATCGCTAGCAAGCCAAGCGAAGAACCTCATTAGCATCAATTTACTTTTTGAACACAATGAAGGGAAGATACATCTACTGTGCAAATATTTTTCCTTTGTCACTCTGTGTATGTATTATTTTCCCAAGCTATTGATGGTAAGTGATAGTACGTGTCGCAACCTTCAAAATGATAGTTTATTTGCCCAATTCCGAGGAGTATCGATCGAGTTATGCCCTTTTATAGTATTGCGGGCTATGCAGTCTTTTGGGTTGCGGCCGAATGCCTTTTTGCTTCTTACTCTTCCACTTGCTTGGGTCTTGTTTATATATACTCATGTAAAGCAGTTAGTTAAAGATAGTTAGAAGAAGTAGAAAATAATTTCGACTTTCATTTTGCTCTCCAGATTAATTTTTATTCATTATGATTATTAAATAGTTGTAATTCAATCTCTTCACATTCAATTCAAAGTTATTATTCAAATTATTGTAGTTTCTTGTTCTTTGTTTCTTGGGCTCATGTTCTTGGTTTGGTGTTCTTAGTTTGGTANGGCAAGCATATTGGGAGGGCACTTTAGGAAAGATGTGAGTGTTTAGCCATTCCTCTCCTTATCTATGCTCTTGTTTTTGTAGAACTCCCTCAAGGAGGATTATTTACGATCATTGTTTACAGAAGCTTATGATTTATTATTGGTTGAAACTCACAAGTTCACTCTAATCTACTTAGGTTGCTATTTGAATTCTTTCTCAAGAGCTATGCTTTCCATTACTTTCTTTATTATCTGAGATTTAGTTCTTTTGAGAAGTTGTATAAAGTCTTTTCTAATCGTTTCCCTGAGGTATTCATCTTACTCCTTCAACTCTTAAAAGTTAAAATATTGCTTGGGGACAAGCAATTGTCTAGCTTAGGGGAGTTTGATGTAGTGTTTATTTGCTTATATTTTCTGTAGTTTCTTTAGTTAGTTTATTTAGTTTTATTTTCACTTTTTTGGTGGTTTTGCCTTTCTCTTATTAGTTTTTTAGTAAATCCCGTTCCCTCGCAATTTTGTCATATTATGCTCGTATTTGTCTTGTTTTTCGTGTTGTCTCCATTTTTTGGGGATTTTGGATGAAGTTCGAAAACTGAGGAAATATTTGTACAAGGTCTTACGAATTATGTACCGATGGTACAAATTATTTGGTAAAGAAATACAAGCTTTGGCTTAGTCGATATGGAATCATGTTCTACGACAAACGATATCACTGGTCATGGCTCGACATCGCTAGCAAGCCAAGCGAAGAACCTCATTAGCATCAATTTACTTTTTGAACACAATGAAGGGAAGATACATCTACTGTGCAAATATTTTTCCTTTGTCACTCTGTGTATGTATTATTTTCCCAAGCTATTGATGGTAAGTGATAGTACGTGTCGCAACCTTCAAAATGATAGTTTATTTGCCCAATTCCGAGGAGTATCGATCGAGTTATGCCCTTTTATAGTATTGCGGGCTATGCAGTCTTTTGGGTTGCGGCCGAATGCCTTTTTGCTTCTTACTCTTCCACTTGCTTGGGTCTTGTTTATATATACTCATGTAAAGCAGTTAGTTAAAGATAGTTAGAAGAAGTAGAAAATAATTTCGACTTTCATTTTGCTCTCCAGATTAATTTTTATTCATTATGATTATTAAATAGTTGTAATTCAATCTCTTCACATTCAATTCAAAGTTATTATTCAAATTATTGTAGTTTCTTGTTCTTTGTTTCTTGGGCTCATGTTCTTGGTTTGGTGTTCTTAGTTTGGTATTCTTGGTTTGATATTCAAAGCTTCTTGGTTACTTGTTCTTGGTTAATCATCATTGTATTGGGGTATTATTGGAGTAAAGCTTCATGGTCCTTTAATTACAATGATTCAAGCTCCATAGTACATTTCTAAACTCATTTTCAATCTCCAATTCAATTTACATAATTTGTAGCTTTCTTTCTTTACTTTGTAGTCTTGTTCCATAATTCTTCTCAAGTTAAACTTGTCCTAGCTCTTAATTCCTTTGCTTTTGTCCCTATTTTCTTCTCAAGTTGAACCTGTCCTTGTTCTTAATTACTTACTTTTAAGCTTTGAAAGATTCTTCTCAAGTTAATCTTGTCCTTGCACTATGACTTTTTGTCATAATTCTTATCGAGGTTAAACCTTGTCCTTGTCTTCATTTTCTCTATTACTTTTGTAGTTTGATTAAATCACTTGCATAACCTATTTATTTGTCATACTCTTGTAATCATCAATAAAAATATGCATTTGATTAATAAAATGGGTAGTGAGTAGTGTTTTCTCTAAGGTGTGGGTGAAACCCTCACCTCCTATATGTTTTAGTGTTTCTTGCAATAGTCTTCTCTTGGGGGTGACTAGTGTTGGATTAAGGGGTGCTTGTTCACATTTCTATTACTAGGTACCATAGATGTTGTATCTAGGTTCCTCAACGAAGGATCTAGAGAAGAAGTTGAGTGAGGACTCTCCTTGTTCAATTGATTTAAGTACCACCAGAATAGGTGCTTGGGTTAAGGGATGTTACTAGTCTTCGTGATTATGCTTAAGAGCCGTTTTGTGCTCACACCATAAGAATAGGTCGTGTCCACAGTCTCACTCGTCATGAAAGCTCGAGAGGGTAGACATGGCTCTTAGAATGACTTCCCCTAGATGTTTTCCCCTAGAATTGACTCATTTTAGATATTACACCTTCATAGTGGTTGTTAGTGGTGAATCCCGTACCTTAGAACCTTTTAGTTTTGTTATTTTTGTGTTAATTTAAGTGACAATAACAATTATCCAATAATTGAAATTTGTGACTTAGCTTAATCAACACCTGAGCTTCTTAGTGTATAACTTTGCTCTCATGGGATTTGATCCTTACTTCCCTTGCTAGTAGCCTAGTGAGCCTTGTATGGTTTATCTTTGGTAGCCACATCGACAGGCTATCAACAAGAATTATGTGCTTCAACCCGGAATGACAAGTAGGAAGAAAAGAGGAATGATCACAACTCAAAAAACAAGGATCAGAAGAAGCTTGCCACTTGGATGGCTTGTTCATCAAGCAAGGGAAATATTTTGAACAAGAAGAGAAAGGCGAATGATACGCCGAAGTTCGAATTCACCAGGGATCTCAATTTTGTTTTCGACGAGATCCGACATAAAGTAGACATCAAAGGAGGATCAGTATTGTTACTATCACAAGGATGTGCAGCATAACACTAATGATTGCTTCAATCTGAAAAGAACTCTCCATGCCCTGGCTGCTAAGGGGGAGATTATTGGTCAACGTTTGATCAAATCATTTGACAACAATGTGAAGCAAAAGTTTGGTTCCAAGAATGAAGCACCTAAACAAGACTATGATACTGACAAAGAGGATGTGGCTGGTATACGTTATCTCAGGTGGGTACGCAGCTGGTGGACCTACCATGAAAGGAAGCAAGGAGTACGTAAGGAGTCTTGTTGGAGAACCATCCCCTAAAACAGGGGAAGATGCAAAGGTAATGTTTCTTGAGGTTGTCATTAGTGACGGAGACCCGGGCAGGGTACGAACAGCTCATGATGACCCTTTAGTGGTAGAACTGAAAGTCGCAAACATGAAAGTTAAAAGAATACTTGTTGGTACTAGAAGTTCGTCTGATATTATTTGTTAAAGTTGTTTAAGAAAACTGAAGTACAATTCGTCAAAGCTAGAGCCCATCCATCATCCCATTATTGGGTATTGTTGCTGAATTATCAACTCATAAGGCACTGTCACCTTGCCAGTACGAATTGGAGATAAAGATCGGGCAAGAAACATGTTCGTCAAGTTCTCGTGGTGGTGAAAGAATTGCAAGCCTGTAATGTTATCCTTGGAAAACCGACTTTAAATGTTGTAAAGGCAGTGATTGTCACACATCTCATGCTCATGAAGTATGAGTGTAACAATGCTACTGTCGGAACAATCCATGGAGGGCAGCAATTGGCGAGAGAGCGCTATGTTACTACTCTTAGGGTCAATGCTTGGTTAGGTGATCTTGGGAAACCAAGTAAGATGTGGAAAGTTGAATAAGCACCCAAAGATCAATTGATGGCTATTCATAGCTTGAGTCAATGAACTGGGCCTCAACCTGGAGGTGAACTTTAAGATTTTGTGTTGGATGTGTCAAAGCCTGACAGAAATGTAAAAATTGGACAAGCACCTGACGAACATGTTGGGGTAGAGATAAGAACGTTACTCTGACAATATAAAGATGTTTTTGCTTTTGAGGTAGAAGAAATGCAAGGAATAGATCCTAAGGCAGTTGTTCATAAGTTGAACATTAAACCTGAAATGAAGCCTGTTAGGCAAAAGAAAAGAAACCTAGGTGAAGTTTGCAATAAAGGAGTTGAAGAAGTGAAGAAGTTATTAGAGGCAGGATTCATTTGTCCATGCCAGTATCCTGATTGGGTGGCAAACGTTGTTTTGGTGCATAAACCCAGTGGGACAATGCGAATATGTGTAGACTACATAGACTTAAACAAGCCTTGTCCCAAAGATAATTTTCCTTTGTCTAAGATCGATCAACTGGTTATTTCTACGGTCGTGTAATACCCCACATTTTCACGTATTTTAACGAAGTATTTTTGTATTTTATATGTGTAATTTTAATAATTTTATAGAAAAATTATGTTCAATAAGAATATGAAATGGAAAATAATAATAATAATAATAATAATAATAATACAAAATAAGCTTTAATTAAAAATAATTATTTGTGTTTTTAAATAATATCTTATGTTTATAAAATATTTTAAAAAGATTTTAAAAATAGAATTTTTAAGAGTTCCCTAATTTATTTTAAGGCAAGGGCTAAAGATAATTTGCAATTTTTAGCATAAGTATGGGCTTTACCAAATCCTACTTTGGGGCCTATAAATAACATTTAAAACCCAAATTTTCAGATTTTATGCCTCATAATTGTCATTAGGATTCCAAAATCTAGTGAGAGAAAGGAAAAAAAAGGAGGATTTCCGAAAAAAAAAAGAGAAAAAAAAAACTGCAGTCGATTTTACGGAAAAAAAAGAAGTCCGTTTTTTTTCTTGGAGTGCATGCGCCAGAGTCCTGCCGGACCACCGCCTTCGCCTCCGCTGGCCACCACATGCCTTCTGCCTCCTTCCCCCTTTTTGGTATATTTTCAAACATATAAAAAAAATATTTCATCTGTTTCTTTTTGATTCAAATTTGCAAATTCATGTTGATATTTATGTTTAATCATGATTTTATAAGTTTGAATCATGTTTTATGAAGTTATGATTTGTTTTAAAGCATGAATTAATTTATTGTTTATGAAATTTTAGATTAGGGTTTATAAAGTTATGAAAGTTTTGATTTTAATGAGTGTTGATAATTTAAACTTCAATATTATGATCATGAATTGTTGTTGTGTGAATTTATGGTAGTTTTATGAAGTTTAGATTGGTTTTTAAAGGCATTAAATATAAAATAAATTGTTGTCCAAATTTTATAATCATGAAATTCAATAGCATAAAAATATTATGAACATGTTTTTGCTTATGAAAATTTTTTCTAAAGCATATATTGGTTTCATAATGATGTTAGTAGGTTGTAAAAGAGTTTTGCCATGAATATATGATGTTTCTATTAGTTTTTCATGACTTTAAAGTTAATTAATAAATCTGAAAATTTTATAAAAACAAGTTAATATAAGTTTTAAATGTTCATACTATACTCGTATGATCACATACTAATTCTATGATGTTACATATGATTTTAGTATGTTTCATGAAGTTTAAAAAGGATTTTAAGCATGTTTAACATGCTGTCCTGATTTTATAAGGTGAATAATTAGGCTTTTAAAGTATGTAATTAGCATGAATTGATCATATAAATTAACTAATACATAGTATGATTGATTTATGTTGTTTTTCAAGCTTTTCAAGGAGTTTTGGTAATTTTAAATTGCTATCCACTTTTCTAAAGTGACATAGAATTTATGTGGAGGTTTTATAAAGTATAAATAAGTATCGAAAACCAAGTAGTCTTGCAATAGAAGAATTAAAGTGTATTATGGAATTGAATAGAGACCATATAAGGAATGTTTTCGACAAGTTTCCACTATAGAAGTTAGTTTAGAGTTGTTGAAGAACTTAGTCAACAAGGTTTTAATTTAGTTTTGGTTTTCTTTATGTAGGAGATTTTGAATTAGTCAACTTTGAAATATTGTTATGCTTGTTTCAATCATGAATTGATGTGCATGACAAGATTTATTAGAAGTATGATGTTATATTATTGTTGACATTCCATGTTGGTTAGCAATATAAATTTTATAAGATTGAATTGGAATGTTATGATCAGTTTAATTTGGCCAACATTTTATCAATAAAGAAAGGAAGTTATATTAAAGTTGGTTAGTTACTTAATCAACAAGAAAGGTAGTTGTGAATTTTTATTCACATGATTAAAAGGAGTTTATGAGTAAATATTTTATACATGTGTGGTAAAGGAAGGTCAGTTTAATAAAAGGACACACATGAGATTATTTAATATGGCTTTCTTGATTTGATGCATACTTCTATGTGATGTTGTGTGTGAGTTATAACATTGTTAAACCGGTTAATCACGTAAAGTGTAAGAGGATTTGCATCAAAACTCTTGGAACGTATATAACTTGATTATGAACAATGGGGGGAGTCGTAAGGAACAGCGATCTATGACTTCTAATTGTTGTACAAGACGTTGTACTCTTTTATATTTATAATGCGCTAGAATTTTGTCACTTTATGTGACATGGGTAGTACCTTCTTGGAGTTGGTGCCCACGGAAATTGGAAAGGAAACCCATTCGTTGCACAATCCATAAGATTAAATATAATACTTAATTTGTTGAGTCTATGCATAGAAGAAAGGTTGTCAAAGGTAAGTTGTGTGTATGTTTTGTTTCATGTTGTTCCGTTGCATAGTCTTTAGTAGTTAAGTAATAAGCTTTGCTGACTATTTGTTTTGTGTGCATGGCTTTGTCTTGGACTTGGCCCTACAATGACCCACTTGTTGGCAAGTAGTTGTCTACAACAAGAAAAGCTACAGGTAAAAGCAAGCATATGTCGTTTCATGTTGGGATGGAGTGAGAGCGCATACTTTGTAGTTTTAATTTTATGGCTTATGAATTACTAACTCTTATTTGAATGTTGTTTTATTTCTAAAGGTTCTAGTTTTGGTTTTTAAGGAACATTAAAGTGGTTCCGAAGTGTAACAAAGTTAGTACTTTACACAATTATAGCAAATAAGAAGTGTGTTAAAAGACTAAAGAACAAGGGTTTGCTTAAGGTGGATTAAAGTAATAATACAACAACAAGTTCTGTCATCAAAACAACTCAAAGCATGAAACTTGGAGGCTAAGTAACTTAAGAATTCTCGGTATGAACTTAAATAAGCAAGAATTATAAGAGTTTAGAAGAGTTATTAGAAGCTTGAATCCATATAACAATATCCAAATTAAATTCCAAGTGCATAAATCTTAGAGTACAACTTATGAAGAACACATATCTTGAAGAACCAAATATAGAATTAACACTAATATTGTTTGAAGTACAAAGATAATCTAGGAATAAACTTAAGAACAAGAATTTATTTAAAACTTTCAAAGAGTAAAGCTAGGTCTAAGATTTTAATCACTACAATTATTCTACAAAGATTAAATATCTTTACATGAGCAAAATACATCTTCTTATATCATTATCCAAGAACAAAAACCAGGGGGCAAGTGGATAACGAAGGAAGTAAAGTCGTAGTTTGCTGGAGGAGGCGGGGTTGTGGTCGCATAGTCTTGGGGTTTTCGACCGCAACCCGTGCTCTGTACCATTCCTAAAGTTCTCATCAAATTATAAAGTATCTCTTTGAAAACTGCCTTCAAGGAAGCTTCTTGCAAGTGCTCTTAGTCTCTGAGCAATGGCTAGCGATATCGTGAGCCAAACTCGCGATATCGCTAGTAGCCGAAGACAATAGGGAAAACCGTCTTGACCACAGTGCTTTTAAAACTCTAGGCCGACCCGAACCGAATCAAAATATTTCCTAACTCATCATCAAATGTTACCTCGGCTTCTGAATCAAACGGAACATACCTACAAAATTGAGATAATATGCAAAACAAGACAAAAATGGGGTGTAATACAATAAAAATGCAAGGGAACGGGTTGAATAGAATAAAGCAAGAAATAAGGGGGAAATATGGAAAAAAGAGCCGAAAACTACATAAACTATGTACTAAAAAGCTATAGAAATATATACAAATAAACACTACATCAAACTCCCCTAAGCTAGACCATTGCTTGTCTAAGCAATTTGAACTATGAAGAAAAGGAGAAGTAAGATGAATCCCTCAGTGGGGCAATTAGCATTGACTTCACCAAATATCGAATGAGCCCAAACTCAACTCATCAAGGAAAGTACAAAGGAAAGTTCACAAGCAAGAATTCAAAGATAACCAAGAAGATGAAGGTGAACTTGCGTGTTCCAATCATAAACTTACCTTGTGCCCATCCTTAACGCGATGATCGCGAAATTTACACCGTGAGGGAGCTTCATGAAGAACAAGAGCAAAGATGAGATAACAAATGGTTAATCACTCACATCTCGCATAAAGCATCCTCTCAATGTGCTTGACAAGTGAGTATATCGATCAATAGCCTTTTCACTTTGCAACCCACTCATACATGGTTTTTGAGGGTTGTAATAAGGTTTACAGTGAGGGTGAAAGTTGGA
The DNA here is from genome assembly GCA_016808085.1 of Suaeda aralocaspica. Classification (NCBI taxonomy): domain Eukaryota; kingdom Viridiplantae; phylum Streptophyta; class Magnoliopsida; order Caryophyllales; family Amaranthaceae; genus Suaeda; species Suaeda aralocaspica. The sequence goes on along the minus strand of PYUH01000034.1, from coordinate 1,237,180 downwards.
AATTAAAGTTGGCTTTTTCATGGAGGTAAACCTAAGTGAAGCTTTTACAACTTGATACCAACTTTACAAACTTTCTACAGTGAATAACGACCTTAAGTCATAACAGCACTCGATTTTCCTCTACAATCAAACGAACACGAAGTAAAGAAGTGGAAAAAATCGACTCAAGACTCATTGTAGTTCATAAACTGTCCTAGATAAGACTACGACGCTAACACAACCAACTTCCCATCTATTAATATAATCAAGGAATAATGACGATGACAAAGCCACCAATCACTACAAATTAAATGAAGGAGAACCAAATTTTTATTTCTAACTAAGCTTATTTACAAATGCTAAATAACTAAACTATCATTGAAAACTAATTTTTCATCCACCAAATAATTTTCTGTTTGATTCTTCCTTTTTTATTCTTTTTTTTTACATCTTAGAAAGAGAACAAACTAAAAAGGAGAAGGATAGGACACAAGCTTCACTAACCTACATAGGGTGACGACGGTTGAGTGTAAAACCCCGGAATTTCAAAATTTTCCTGAAAACATATTATACATATTTATGAAATATAATTATAAAAGTCCTAATAACTTAGGAAAACCAAAGCATTACTGCCACCGTGATAACGGCTAAGGCATTTATCAAAGTACTACACCGGAAGTCTTAAAACTAAAACCAATTTAAAACTTAAAAATCAAAAACAAACTCAAAACTAAAATCAACCAACAACCAAAAGAAAATCAACTTAAAACTTTATTACACTTCGGAACCATCTTAATGGCCCTTCAAAACAAAAAACTTAAACTTCGAAAATAAACCAACGTCCAAATAATAGTTAGATAACTCCATAAGCAAATAAAATTAAGAACTACGAAGATTACACATGAAGCACTCTCACTCTAGCCCAGTATGAACGACTTATGCCCACTTGTACCTGTAGCTTTTTTTATTCTAGACAACCACTCGCCAACAAGTAGGTCATTGTAGGGCCAAGTACAATACGAAGACATGCACAACTACCAGTCAGAAAAGCTGAGTACATAACTACTTAAGACTATGCAACAAGACTAAGATGAAATAAAAATAAAATCATTCATACATCTTACCGTTGACAACTCTTCACCTGTGCATACACTCCACTTAAACAATTTAATTATTATATTTAAACTTTGGATTTCGTATCGAACGAGTTTCCTTTCCTTTAAAATCGCCCTATTGGGAACCAGCTTGGGAGCAACTCCAAAAGTTATTACCTATGTCACATAGAGTGACGAAATTCCAGCGCATTAAAAAAAACATAAAAGAGTACAACGTCTTGTACTCCGATTAGAAGTCATAGATCATTGTTCCATACGACTCCCCCCATTGTTCATACTCAAGGTATATAAGTTCCAAGAGTTTTGGTGCGAATTCTCTTACACTTTACGTGATTAACCGGTTTCATGATGTTATGACTCACATACAACATCACATAAAAGCATGCATAAAGTCAAGCAAGCCATATTAATTATCTTTGATTTAAAGTGATTCTAAAATTAATCTTATGTGTATCCTTTAATTAAACTAAACTTCATTTACCACACATTGACTGTGAGTGGCTAACTGTTTACTTTCTCCTTGACTACACATTAAACTGTGAGTGGCAACATGTATAAAAATATTTTATCATTATCTTCTATTAATTCTGTGAATAAAAATTCACAAACTAATTTTCTTATTGATTAATTCACTAACCAACATAAATAACTTGATTTTCTTCTTCAATAAGCTATTGGCCAATTTTAACTGATCATAACATTCCAATTTTATCTTAAAGAGTTGATGTGAATTTTCGTATGAATCAAAAACTCACAAGGATAGATAACTTAAATTACGAATTCCTAAAGGCCTAGCCACAAAAATTCACAATTTTAGATTGATTAATTAGTCTTTGATTAAATCTCAAGGCACCCTCAAACCACTAACTAATCTGCAAAAGAGTCTAAAGGAAAAATCCACCAACTCCTAAATTTCCGTTTTTTTTTCTAAGCAATCGAAACAAAACTTTATTTCATTAATCAAATCTTATTGTTACAACCTAATGTTGAGACTATTTATAGGAATAATCATAAACAAAAAAAGAAAAGCTAAGACTCACGTGAAAACCAATAGAAAAACGCCACTTGTGGTACTTGCACAAGTTGCTCAACAAACTCAAGATATGTTTGCCACATCATCATGCAACTTGTTCTTATCTTTACAACCACTTCCAATTAACTCTAACTAACAAGATATTATTCTAAAAGCTTGCCTAACAAACTAAAATACAAAAATAAGAAAATCAAAATCACAAAACAAAACCCTAAACACTAAACACGTCCTAAGATAAATCATAACTATACTTGGACTCCAGAAAAAAGAAATCGAACTACAAACTGATTTCCAGGTTGACAGCCGAGCAGAAAAAAGAATATAACATTACCTTACGTATTTTTGTGAAGTTTTGAAATATTTTTCCATGAAAGTAGATTCAATAATATTTTCAACATATATTCACACGCCTTCTAAATCATATCCAACTGTCAATGATAAATCATCAATATCAGACGTACTGTACTGCTCTGAAACTGAAATTTTATCTTTAGAAGCTCAAAGAAACGTCCTAGATTGAATCTTTTAATCAAGAAACTTTCAAGAACGTGATTCTCCATCATTGTATACCATGTAAATCTAATACAGGGGATACACAAACACTTAAAAGCATTTAGAAGCCTAAAATGTGAAAAACCCTAGCAAGTGCAGTGGGAAATAACCCATTGGCAAAACCACTAAGAACCCGAATGTGAATGGAAACCTTATATTCACATCATCCATACATATATTGCTATTCACACTTGTATTAAGAATTTGTATTGCAAAAATATGGAAAATCCAAATAATATAATTCCATGCTTCTAATAAAATTTGTCATGAATGTCAATTACACAATCCAATCAAGCACAACAACATATCATATAAGATCAACCAAGCATGATTTCTAATTTCTATGTTTGTCTTTAGTACTCACGTACCTTGTGTTGTAGTGGTAATCCGCCACAACTTCTAAAAGTCGACTAAATTGAACTTTCCTACATAGAGAAAACCAATATAATTCCATGCTTCTAATAAAATTTGTCATGAATGTCAATTACACAATCCAATCAAGCACAACAACATATCATATAAGATCAACCAAGCATGATTTCTAATTTCTATGTTTGTCTTTAGTACTCACGTACCTTGTGTTGTAGTGGTAATCCGCCACAACTTCTAAAAGTCGACTAAATTGAACTTTCCTACATAGAGAAAACCAAAACTAAATTAAAACCTTGTTGACTAAGTTCTACAACAACTCTAAACTAACATTTTACATTAGAAACTTGTCCAAAACATTCCCTATACGGTCTCTATTCAATTCCGTACTTTATTTTAATTTTTCTATTACAAAATACTTGATTTTCGGCAATTTTCTAAAAATGGCAGCTTTAGAAACCCTCTTAAAAACACTCTTAAACCAATTTAAATATCATATTTTGATCATAAAACACTATAGTCATGTCCCAAGATCAAGATACAATACTTAGATGCATTAAAAAAATTCATAACTTACTATGTTACATGTTATTATTTTTATTGGGCATAAATATGTGTTAATAAAAATTTACAGCTTTATCTATTCATTTAAACCCCATTAAAAACTCATAAAAACATCATAAATTCGTCATAAAACTCTTTTACAATCCACTAACATCACTATAAAACAAATCTATGCTTTAGAATAATTTTTCACAAAACAAAACATGTTCATAACATTTATTCTATTGATTTTCATGAATACAAAATTTGGACAGCAATATAATTTATGTTTAAAGCCTTGAAAAATCAATTTAAACTTTATTAAATCATCATAAATTCGATCACCGAACAACAATTCAAGATCATAATATTGAAGTTTAAATCATTAAAACCCATAAAATCAAGAATTTCATAATTTCATAAACCCTTATTTTAAATTTTATGAATCGACAAATAAATTCATGGTTTAAAATAAATCATAAGTTCATAAAAACATGATTAATCATAAATATAAACATGAATTTGCAAGATTGAATGAAAAAGGAAAGAAGTAGGAATTTGTTTTTTATACAAGTTTTGAAAATACCAAGTAGGGGAAGAGGGTTGCCCGCGAAGGTGGCCGGCGAGGCTGCAGTGGCGGCGGGGCTCCGGCAAAAGCAATGAATTTTTTTTTCTTCGAAAAAATCTGAACTCTTTTTTTTTTTGCCAATTTGTTTTTTTTCTTTTCTCTCTTTCTCTCTCTAAATTTTGAAATCCTTCATCCTAAAGCTGCAAAGTAAATCTGAAAATTGGTGTTTTAAGGGGTATTTATAGGCCCCAAAGTAGGATTTGGTGCAATTCTATAAATACCCTTAATGCTTGAAATTACTTTTTTGCCCTTGCTTTAAAACAATTTAGTAAACTCTAAAAATTCTATTTTTAGAAACATTTCAAAATATTTAATAAAACATAAAATATTATTTATAAACATAAAATAATTAATTCAATTAAAAATAATTAAAATTCTTTTGATTAATATTCTTATTGAATTTAATTTCTCAATAAAAATATTAAAAATATATATATATATAATACGAAAATAAGTCCTTAAAATAAGTGAAAATATGGGGTATTATAGTCGACCCCCCTTAAAAGAAGTCTGTTCCGAAAATTTATGTAAGTTATTGTATGGAAATTGAATAGAGACTACATTTACTTTAAGTTTTTTTTTCCATTACGACACTATGTAGTTGTAGACTTTAGACATTTACTTAACTTTTGCTTGACAATTTTTTAGTGAACGGACCTAAAACTTTACATAAAAGTCGTAAAAGCTCATAAAAACATACAAAATTGAGGGTAAAAACGCGCGAAATTAGACCGCACTCTACGCCCCCCATCCTCCCCAAGAATCGAGTTACGTCCCCGTAACTCTACCTACAAACCCGAAATAACTACTCTAGATACTTTTCTCTCATCATATCTTCAGCCTCCCAAGTAGCTTCTTCGGTTTCTTGGTTAGACCACAACACCTTCACTTTTTTGACACTTTTCCTATGAGTATCCCGGACCTTACTATCCAGGATCTTAATTGGCTTCTCCTCAAAGGTCAAACTGCGGTCTAACTCTATTGGTTCTGGCTGTAACACATGTGACTCATCCAGAACATATTTTCTTAGTTGAGACGCATGAAAGACATTGTGAACTTTTCTCAAATCCATTGGTAATGCTAGCTTATAGGCAACTTTTCCAACCCTTTGCAACATCTCATAGGGTCCTATATATTTTGTGCTTAATTTCCCCTTCTTTCCGAACCTCATTACACCTTTCATTGGTGATACCTTAAGTAACACCTTATCACCAACTTCAAATACAACTTCTTGGCGTTTTTGGTCCGCATAAGATTTTTGTCTATCTTCTGCTGCTTGAATCTTTGCTTATATTACCCTTACCTTATCGGTCATTTCTTCAATCAATTAAGGTCCTACAATAACAGTCTCACTTCCTTCAATACAGGGCCTCTAAAGGTGCCATGCCAATACTTTTATGGTAGTTATCGTTGTATGAAAACTCGATAAGATCTAAACAATCCTCCCAATTCCCTCGAAAGTCCATGAAACAAGCTCTTAGCATGTCCTTTAAAGTTTATATGGTTCTCTCCGTTTGTCCGTCGGTTGCTGGATGGAAAGTTGTACCTATTTTCAACATTGTACCAAAGTTCTCCTGGACGCTTTTCCAGAATTTCGAAAGAAACCTAGAATCCCTATCTGACACGATATCCTTTGGATCTCCATGTAGCCTCACAACATGTTTTATGTAAGCCTTTGCAAGTTGTTCCATCCTCCAAGTCTTCTTCATTGGTATAAACACCGCTGACTTAGTAAGCCTATCCACCACAACCCATATGGTATCATTTTGATTCCTCGAGTTATGGGCATCTAAGTTACAAAGTCCATTGATATGCAATCCCATTTCCATCCAGGTATTTCAAGTGGTTGGACTTTTCTTTGTGGTCTTTTATGCTCAAATTTCACTTTTTGACAAGTAAGACACTTGCTCACAAATTCAGCACCTTTCCTCTTCATCCTAGGCCACCAATACACCTTCTTTAAATCATTATACAACTTATCGCCTCTAGGGTGCATTAAATATGGAGTATTATGACCTTCCTCCATGGTTCTCCGTTTTAGATCTTCACATTTCTGTGGTACACACCATTTTCGTTTATAGCTTAATGTCACGTGCTGACTAATTCCCCTTAGTCTTTTGCCACGCTGCCCACTAACTTCCCCCTTGGATGCTAGTCAAGGCTAACCCTTCCTTAGTATATAGCTAAGTAATGCAACGAAAGCTTGAACAAAAGAATAAGAAAAGCACAAGTTTATGAGTATGAGTTTTATTGCTTTGAGAGAAAACTGAATACAATACTTATATTACTCTTTCTACCTCTCTCAGTCTCTGTGGGTTGGATGATTTACAACTGAACAACTCAGGTATTTATATACATCTTCTTCCCCTACTCTAATTAGGATATTTTAGCCTTTCCTATTACATCTAGGACTACTCACTTCCCTACTGTACATAGAACATCCTACATTCCTAGTGACTTTAGGATATCCAATATTCCTAGTGTATCTAGGATAAGTGAGAATTCCCCAGAATACCCTCCAATGTTTCGGTCCCTTCCGGAATATGCTAAATTACTCTAGTCCCTCCGATGAGGTTCCATAACCTTCCATACTCTTCTAAGCGTAGTAGACAACTTCTTCACCATGTATGAACCTCGTTTCACCAATATAGCACGGCCATCCCAAAAGTAGTGCTCATCTTCAGATCCAGTATCATGGTACAGCATTGCTACATCCTGCAGACTGTCTACTATAGGGAGTTGAGTGTTGCTTGCACAACACTTGGGCGGCTCCCCATGGGATTCTTATGCCCTCATTCCTAGGCCAAAGGTGGGTCACTGGTCCACTCGTGACATGCTCCCCCACCAAATCCCTTGACGACCCCGTCAAGGCTGAGAGTCAAATGCCTCGATCTGATCCCGGAATTGCCACAGGTCATCTTCTTTCTCCCATGTTGCCTCACTCTCTGGGAGTCCTTTCCAATGAACATAGTATTCCTTGTACCTTGGAACGCCCCTGCGATGGACCACCCTTGTCGCTTCGATTGAGTCGATGTCCCTATCAAATGTTGTCACTACAGCCGTAGGAGCTCGTTGTGACTCGCCCCTCATTGGATCTTCCAGGTCTTCATGGTAGGGCTTTAACATACTCACATGGAACACCGGATGTATTTTCAGCTTGTCTGGTAAGTCCACTTTTTTGGATACCCTTCTTACCTTTCCCAGGATTTAAAACGGCCCTTCGTATTTGCGCACCAAACCCTTGTGAACTTTCCTAAATGCTTTAAATTGCTGTGGGATCAACTTTACCATAACTAAGTCCCCAACTTGATACTCAGCCGGCCTTCGATGCTT
>PYUH01000034.1:1142967-1228003 GCA_016808085.1 Suaeda aralocaspica | reverse complement strand
TGCCCTAAGAAGGACACCTCTCCTTGCCCAAACGAGCACTTCTCCCTTTTCACATAGAGCTCGTTGTCCCTCAAGGCCTTGAACACCTTCCACAAATGTTCCACATGGTCTTGAAGGTTGTCGCTGTATACGACAATGTCGTCAAGGTAGACTACCACAAAGTCATCAAGGAATGGCCTGAAGATCTTGTTCATTAAAGTGCAGAATGTGGCCGGTGCATTGGTGAGACCAAAAGGCATCACCAAGAATTCGTAAGACCCATATCGAGTTACGCATGCTGTCTTTGGCTCATCCCCTTCAGCTATGCGAACCTGCCAATACCCCGATCTCAGGTCGAGTTTGGAGAAGTACCTGGCTTTACCGAGTCGATCAAAGAGATCTGCAACCAACGGGATTGGATACTTGTTCTTCACTGTGATCTTATTCAAAGCCCGATAGTCAATGCACATTCGCAAGCTCCCATCATGCTTGCGTTGAAAAAGCACAGGTGCCCCATATGGTGCCTTGGATGGCCGGATGAACCCTGCATCCAACAACTCCTTGAGTTGCTTCCTTAGCTCCTCGAGCTCTGGTGGTGCCATCCTGTACGGTGACATTGCTGGAGGCCTTGCCCCTTGCTCCAGCTCAATCTCGTGATCCACCTCCCTTCTAAGAGGAAGTTTCTTCGGAAGTTCCGGAGGCATTATGTCTTCAGCCTCCTGGAGGACCTCGGAAATTTCTTTAGGAATCTCTCCCACTTGAGACTCCTCTTTGACGAGCGTTGCCAGGAACGTAGCTTCACCCTTCTTCACGCCCTTGCAAAGTTGGAGAGCTGATAAAGTCTTGGCTTCCACGTCTTCCCATGAAACGGGGACAGACCTTGTTCCATTGTTTCCCTTAATGGTTAAGGTGTCATCTGTCTCCAATGTCAACGGCCTCACTGAGTGCATGAACTCCATGCCCAATACTAGTGAGAAGTCATCCATATTGAAAACCGTGAGATTCACAGTACCCATCCATTCACCTAAACGAAGAGGTATACCACGTGCAACCCCTAGGATAGACACCGGCGAAGCATTGACGGTCTTCACCCTGCTTGGCTCCTTGGCGTACTGTAATCTTAACCTTGTTGCCTCCCCCTTGGCAACAAAGTTGTGAGTGGCACCCGTGTCTATGAGTGCCTTGGAAGCATGCCCATTCACATATGCCTCAAACAAACATAAGTGAAGATGTTTCTGAACGGGGCAGCGTACTCACCCTGGCCATGTTGTTGCACTCCTTCGCTTCAACCGTCGCCTTGACGCTGCTCAACAACCGCAAATTCCCCATTTGCGTCTCGTTCCCCAACGGGTAGCAAAGGCGATGGAAAACTCGACCAAAGTAGAGGAGCGATCCACAAGGGTCGAGAGGGGAGCCGCAGAACTATCCGATGGTCTAAGGAAGGCCGAGATGGATATTGGGGCGCTCAAAGAGCAAATGGACGTTGTTGACACAAGGGTTGAAGAGATTGCTATTGAGCGTTCCGCCGAAGCCAACACGCTCGTGAGCCATGTTAGGGAGAAGATGGAGAGCGAGATGGCTAAAGTATGGGAAGAGCTCTCAGCCTTGAGGAAAGAGAATGAACTCCTCAAGGACGAGCTGTTATTGTGCAAGAAGGCTGCAGTAAATGGGGGTGTGACGATCCAGGCCGGGCCAAAGATGGACATTCCCAAACCTTCCAAGTACTTAGGGAAAAGGGATGCTCGAGAGATCGACAATTTCCTTTGGAGTATGGAGAGGTATTTTGAAGCCATGCACGTGGAGGATGAAACCTCCAAGATCAATACTGCCACTATGTACCTCGGGGAGGATGGTATCCTATGGTGGAGAAGGCGAGAGTTGGATATCAAGAAGGGAACTTATTCCATAGGCACTTGGGATGAGTTTAAGAAAGACTTCAAGAAGCAATTCTACCCAGAGAATGCTCAAGAGGTGCCTATAACGAAGCTACGTGAGTTGAAGCACACTAGCCACATTAAAGAATATATCAAGACATTCACATCTCTTTTGCTTGAAGTCGAAGACATGACAGAGAAGACCCAACTCATCTACTTCACCGGAGGGTTGCAACATTGGGCACAGCAAGAGGTGAGGAGGAGGAACCCTCAAACTATTGCCGATGCCATTGCCATTGCAGAATCCCTGACAGAGTTTAGGGGTCCCAAGAAGGATATCAGAAGTAGTGGGAGTAAAGGAAAAGGTGGGGGAGCTAAATCCACCGAGCGAAACCACGTTCACCAAGGGGAAGGCAGATTTGAGAGGAAGGATAAAGGAAAGGGTCCAGCATCTTCCTCAGACAAGCCAAGGAACCGTGGTTGTTTCTTATGCGGAGGGCCGCACTGGGCCAGAGATTGCCCATCCAATGGGAAGCTTAGTGCCATCAGGGGTTCGAACGGAGAATCGTTGGGGAACGAGACGCAAATGGGGAATTTGCGGTTGTTAAGCAGCGTCAAGGCGGCGGTTGAAGCAAAGGAGTGCAACAACGTGGCCATGGTGAGTACGCTGCCCCGTTCAGAAACATCTTCACTTATGTTTGTTGAGGCATATGTGAATGGGCATGCTTCCAAGGCACTCATAGACACGGGTGCCACTCACAACTTTGTTGCCAAGGGGGAGGCAACAAGATTAGGATTACAGTACGCCAAGGAGCCAGGCAGGGTGAAGACCGTCAATGCTTCGCCGGTGTCTATCCTAGGGGTTGCACGGGGTGTACCTCTTCGTTTAGGTGAATGGATGGGTACTGTAAATCTCACGGTTGTCAAATGGATGACTTCTCATAGATTGGGCATTGAGTTCATGCACTCAGTGAGGCCGTTGACATTGGAGATAGATGACACCTTAACCATTAAGGGGAACAATGACAAGGTCTGTCCCCGTTTCATGGGAACGTGGAACCAAGCTTTATCCAGCTCTCCAACTTTGCAAGGGCGTGAAGAAGTGAAGCTTACGTTCTTGGCAACGCTCGTCAAGGAGGAGTCTCAATGGGAGAGATTCTTAAAAATTTTGAGGTTCTCCAGGAGGCTGAAGACATAATGCCTCCGGAACTCTCGAAGAAACTTCCTCCTAGAAGGAGGTGGATCACGAGATTGAGCTGGAGCAAGGGGCAAGGCCTCCAGCAATGTCCCATACAGGATGGCACCACCAGAGCTCGAGCTAAGAAGCAACTCAAGGAGTTGTTGGAGCAGGGTTCATCCGGCCACCGAGCACCATATGGGGAACCTGTGCTTTTTCAACGCAAGCATGATGGGAGCTTGCGTATGTGCATTGACTATCGGGCTTTGAATAAGATCACAGTGAAGAACAAGTTCCAATCCGTTGGTCGGCAGATCTCTTTGATCGACTCGGTAAAGCCAGGTACTTCTCCAAACTCGACCTGAATCGGTATTGGCAGGTTCGCATAGCTGAAGGGGATGAGCCAAAGACAGCGATCGTAACTCGATATGGGTCTTACGAATTTTGGTGATGCCTTTTGGTCTCACCAATGCACCGGCCACATTCTGCACTTTAATGAACAGATCTTCAGGCCGTTCCTGATGACTTTGTGGTAGTCTACCTTGACGACATTGTCGTATACAGCGACAACCTTCAAGACCATTGTGAACATTAGAAAGGTGTTCAAGGCCTTGAGGGACAACGCTCTATGTGAAATGGGAGAAGTGCTCGTTTGGGCAAGGAGAGGTGCCTTCTTAGGGCACCATATCAAGGAAGGGAGATCATGATGGAGCATGATAAAGTGCAGGCCATCAAAGAATGGAGTGAGCCCAGGAATGTCACGGAGCTGCGGTCATTTCTTGGACTCGCAAACTATTACAGGCGGTTCATAAAGGCACTACTCGGCAAGGGCAGCACCATTACCGACTTATTGAAGAAAGGTGCAATGGTTGTGGAGTGACAAGTGTCAAAAGCTTTTGATGACTTGAAACAAGCTGTCACAGAGGAGCCTGTTTTATAGCCCTACCCATTATTCCAAAGCATCGAGCTGCATACATATGCATCAGACTATGCCATAGGAGGGGTGCTTATGCAAGAAGGGCATCCTGTTGCATACGAGTCGCGGAAGCTGAATGACACAGAGAAGCGTTATCCTGTTCATGACAAGGAGATGACTGCGATCATTCATTGCTTGCGCATTTGGAGGCACTACTTACTTGGGAGTCGATTCACCATCATGACCGACAACGTAGCAACAAGTTATTTTCAAAATCAGAAGAACTTAGCCCCAGCAAGCTAGGTGGCAAGACTTCCTGGCAGAGTTTGATTACAGAATGGAATACAAGCCGGGCAAGGTGATGTCGTCGCTATGCCTTGAGTCGCAAGGCTATACTCGCTAGCACAAGTGCCATTGCTAGCAACCTCCTTGAGCGGGTCAAGAGGGGTTGTGAACAAGATCCATTGCGCAAGTCACTAATGGAGATGGCCATGGAAGGGAAGACTCGACGGTTTTGGGTTGAAGACGAGGTTCTCTATACACGGTCGACGTATGTATGTGCCTAAGTGGATAATCTTGAGGGACATAATGAAGATGTCACGATTCAATGTGGGCCGACATCCAGCATGCAACGGACTCTAGCTCTGTTGGAGGAGTCATATTACTGGCCACATATGAGGGATGACATAGAGGCGTACGTGAAGACTTGTCTTGTGTGCCAGCAAGACAAGATTAAGCACAAGTTCCAGCTGGACTCTTGGAACCATTGCCACCCCTAGAACGCATGGAGTGTTTGCCATGACTTCATATCCCTTACCCAAGTCTGATGTTGTGGCTCATCATGGTTTGTAGATCGCTTCTCAAAGTATGGGATGTTTGTCGCAGCACCTAGGGACTGCACAGCCGAGCAAGCCGCCAAGTTATTCTTCAAGAACGTAGTGAAGTTTAGGGACTTCCTCGGACTATCATTAGCGATCGAGATCCAGGTTCACTGCAAAGTTCTGGACAGAGTTTGTTCAACTTTTAGGGTCAACTTCACTATCAACAAGCTTTCATCCGCAAACCGATGGGCAGACGGAGAGGGTGAACGCCTTGTTGAACTTTACTTGAGGCACTTGTGAGTGCTAACCAAAGAAATTGGGCCAGGTTAATTGATGTTGCTCAATTCCTCCATCTGCAGCGATCAGAGTCGACGTAGCAAAGCCCTTTGAGATCGTCATGGGTCTACAACCCCTGACCACAATCAGTTGCAACAGGCTACAAGGGTAGTAGTCCTGCTGCATATCGAGTTGCAATGGGACCAACAATGGACATAACAAAGAATTACTTGAGCAAAGCCACGAAAAGATGAAAAAATGGCAGACAAGCATCGAAGGCCGGCTGAGTATCAGTTGGGGACTTAGTTAGGGTAAAGTTGATCCCACAGCAATTTAAAGCATTCAGAAAAGTTCACAAGGGTTTGGTGCGCAAATACGAAGGGCCGTTTCAATCCTGGGAAAGGTAGGAAGTATCCTACAAATTACTTACCAGACAGCTGAAAATACATCCGGTGTTCCATGTGATTATTTAAAGCCTCCCATGAAGACAGGAGGATCCATAGGGGCGAGTCACAACGAGCTCCTACGGCTGTAGTGACAATCGTTTGACAGACATCGACTCAATCGAGCAACAAGGGTGGTCCGTTGCAGGGGCGTTCCAAGGTACAAGGAATACTATGTTCATTGAAGGGACTCCCGGAAGATGAGAGGCAACACGGGAAAAAGAAGATGACTTGTGCAAATTCGGGATCAGATCAGGCATTTTGACTCTCAGCCTTGGGGTCGTCAAGGGATTTGGTGGGGAGCATGTCACGAGTGGACCATGACCCACCTTTGGCCTAGGAATGAGGCATAAGGATCCCATGGGGAGCCGCCCAAGTGTTTGTGCAAGTAACACTCAACTCCCTATAGTAGACAGTCTGCGATGTAGTAATGCTGTACCATGATACGTGATCTGAAATGAGCACTACTTTTGGGATGGCCGTGCTATATTGGTGAAACGAGTTCTTACATGGTGAAGAGGTTGTCTACTACGCTTGGAAGAGTATGGAGGCTCTAGAACCTCATTATAAGGTCTAGAGTAGTTCAGCACATTCCGGAAGGTCCGGAACATTGGAGGTATTCTGGGGAATTCTCACTTATCCTAGATACACTAGGAATATTGGATATCCTAAAGCACTAGGAATGTAGGATGTTCTATGTACATGAGGGAAGTGAGTAGTCCTAGATGTATAGGAAAGGCTAGAATATCCTAATTAGAGTAGGGGAGGAAGATGTATATAAATACCTGAGTTGTTCAGTTGTAAATCATCCAACCCACAGAGACTGAGAGAGATAGAAAGAGTAATATAAGTATTGTATTCAGTTTTCTCTCAAAGCAATAAAACTCATACTCATAACTTGTGCTTTTCTTATTCTTTTGTTCAAGCTTTCGTTGCATTACTTAGCTATATACTAAGGAAGGTTTAGCCTTGACTAGCATCGGGGGAAGTTAGTGGGCAGCGTGGCAAAGACTAAGGGGAATTAGTCAGCACTGACAGCCCTCTACCCTAGCCTAGCGCCCGCTATCTGCTTGTAGCCACGCTCCCCCTGTTCTAGCGAACTTTAGTTTCCTCTTCTTTAACTTAACCACTTGCTTTGGGTTTAAACTTTAGTATATATATCTGTTTTTTGGTTGTAGAAGTGGGATAGAAAATAGTTAAAAACTAGAAGTTAGTAAAATAAAATTAAAACTCATTTTGCTCTCTAGTTAATTGTATTCAATTTAATTAGTGATTAGTTCTTGATAAATCAATAGTTGTAATTCAATCTTCCGTTAATTAGTTCAAAGTTGGTCATCCAAATTTCATGGATTCTTTTTCTCAATTTGGTATTCAAAGTTTTTGGTTTGGTATTATAAGTTCTTGGTTTGGTATACTAAGGTCTTGGTTGATCATCATTGTAATTGGGCATCATTGGAATAATCTTCAAGGTTCTATACTTCAAGGATTCAAGCTTCATGGTACAATTTTCTTAATTCATCTTCAATTCCCATTTTATATTATATTCTTGTAGCTATTTTCTTATTTGAAGTTTTATTAATAAAGTCTTTTGAAGTTAAGACCTGTCCTTGTTCTATTGCTTACATTATTTCACGTTCATAAGTTTTCTTCTCATGCTAATCTTGTCTTGCTCTATTGCTTTATGTCTTAAATACTCTCAATATAAAACCTTGTCCTTTGTCTTCATTTTTCTCTATTACTTTTGTAGTTTGATTAAATCACTTGCATAACTTATTTCATTGTAATAATATTGATATTAAAAACAGCTATTTCCCTTTTCCTTTTACAACTTTTTTGTTAGTTTAGTTTATAATCCATTGTCATAACTTATTTCTTTGTTCTAATTTGTAATCATGAATATAAATATGTGTTTAAATAGTAAAATGCATAGTGAGTAGTTTTTAGTGCTAAGGTTGGGGGAAACCCTCACCTCCTTCATGCATGACAGAAGTAGGTTCTTAGTAAAAACCGAGCTTGGGGTAACTAGAGTCGTTACATTGGGTTTTAAATACGTTACTATGACTTGCTTCCATAGATGTCGTCTTAGGTTCCTCAACGAAAGATTGAGAGATGAAGTTGATTTTCAGGCGCTTAACTCCAAAATTGACCTCCGAGCCAAACACTAGAAAAAGCGCACTTCGCTTCTTCTAGTACCCATTCACAAGTAATATCTTGTGAAACGTGTGGAGGTCATGACCACACGTCTTCTTACTGGTGTTTCCACTATGGAAACGATAGCCTATTCTCAAGTCTATAATAATAATAAAGGGTGAAACCCTCAACCTAATTCAAACTATAATAAGGGAGGTGGTCCTCAATCAACCTTTCTACGACCACCTCCTCCGCAACAACCCGGCATTTATCGGCCTCCCGCTATACCAAGGGGGGCCGCCTCACCTCGCCCTCTTTATCCTCCTCCCCCTCAAAATATGGGTTATAACAGTGTTGGAATCATTTATGAGCCACAAACAAAAGCTAACGCCATAATGAGAGGAGGATAGGCGACTCGCTACCCTGCCCAACAACTTCAAGCTCACAATAAAATGATTGAGTCTCAACTCTCTCAAATTTCTCAACATGTTGCTAGCTCCACACCTAACTCTGGAAAGAATTTCTAGGGAAAATTGTGCTTAATCCTAGGGAGCACGTAAATCAGTTTTCGTTGTAACGAGGTCCCTATTTCTGTTATGGTGCAAAATTTCCATTCATGACAGTAAAGGCGAGGTAGTTGGTAAGGTGAGTTACTCCAAAGGCTCTGGTTAAAGTTTATACACCCTATTACCATTTCCTAACCGAGCTTTGTAGCATAAAGGTAGCAAGGGTCATTTTCACATCCCTACCTCTCAATTTTTGACGCTACTTTCGAAGATTCAAAACTTGAATCATTAAAAGCCTGGCCCAACACTTCTCTTCCATTTAAGGAGTGGCGGATGAGAAGGGAAAGCCACTGAAACTAATGGTCGGATCCTTAATGAATTATTTCAAAAACTTTCTCTTCTTCAAAATCTAGTTTTCCTCTAGATGACTTTGATGTGACTACAATCACATCTTAGTTCCTGTTTCTAGAACTTGCGTCAGGCTCGAGACATTAAACAAGCGCTCACGGGAGGCACCCCGTATCCCTTGTACATAATTTCATAAATGTTGAGCTCATTTTGAGCATTCTAGGCTCTCTGAGCATTTTTTTTGTGACTTTTGGGGATTTTATCCCCACCCATTCTTGTACATAATTTCATAAAAGTTTAGCAATGTTCTACACAAAGGCTCTACGCATCATTAGCAACCTTCAATGTCCATAAACAAAATGCGATCACAATTTTGTTAACCCTGCATGTATTAGAATGGTAAGAGTTAATTCGTAAGTAAATGCATAAGATAATTTTAAAAATAAAAATACTATTAATAAGTGGAGCATAAATTTCGGCTCGTCTCCTCTGTATTTTGAACTAAGCCCCAAATAAATGGTTTCAAAACCTAAATGTACCAATGTCAAATGCTGCACCTCTGCTAAAAAAAACCAAAATCCTCCTTTCATTCCAAAAACAATACAGTATAAACTTTAAGGCTCAAACAAGGTGCCACAAGTATAATACATCAACAAAACTCTTACACCAGAGTCTAAAGAACTACAAATTGAAAATATAAAGTGTATTGAGAATTTTGCAGCTCTATGCAACCATAACACTAGGATAGGTAGGTAGGCACCTTCTCTCGTTAAATCCATTGTTCTCTCAGCTTTTGCAAGTTTTCAGGACAGATCAATATAATGGTTTTAACTCTACTCACGATAATATATAAACAATTTTTCCTACTCATCCACAGCAGAAACCACTACACAAAAAAGGCGAGGGGGGGGGGGGGGTGACTCGGGATTTCCACTAATAATATCCAATAAAGCCTACTTTCCCCTCCTCTGGAATCTTTTTGACCAGATATTAGACCCACATATATGTAGCCATGTCTTCTGACAGATTAATCGATGATTGAAGCAAAAGAAAAACTAACAAGGGGAACTTACATTGAAAGCCAATCAAGCTGAAGTCTATGGTATATGATAGCAGTATGTTCATTCACCTCCTCAACTAAAGTACCATATTGGAAAGAGCAATCCCATCTGAACAGTCATGCAAAGGTAAAACCAAATGAGCCTGTAAGAAAGCCCAAAAATTATGATGGACCTGTGAAACACAATTTTTAGAAATTTCTAAGTTATATGTCTGGATCAACATGAAGCTCATGCTAAAAGAAGATGCAGTCAGACCCCAGGTTCAAAATTTCAAACCACAAACCTATCATTTAAAAAAAGAAAAAAAAAAGAAAAAATATATATAGAAAAATTATCTATTAGCATAAAAATGGATTTGATGTGGGTGCGTAGTGGAGTTCTGTAATTCGGTCATAACAACAAAAGTTTAACACAGAGATGTACATGCTCAATATAATTGTGAATTCCTATCTTTAATACATTAGAAAGTGTGACAGCTTAAAAAAGAAGAGTTTAAGAGCATCTTAAATCATGCCAATAAAGCTCTTCAAATTAAGAAATTTACAGCTGCAATCAAAAACTTACTCAAATCGTGTCCCATCCATAATCTTCCATTGAACTGTTGGACCCATGACTCTCTGAAGAGTCGTGCACTGCTGCTGTGCAAATTGAGTGAGGTGAGGGTGATGGTGGTCTTTGGTGCTGCTAGGCGAAGGTGAGGTGAAGGTGGGCCGGTGAGCAAAGCCGCGAAGAGGTCGTGAGAGGCTGCTGCTGTGCGAATTGAGTGAGGTGAGGGTGATGGTGGTCTTCGGTGCTGCTGGGGAAATGGGGTTGAAGGTGGGGGGCTACTGCTGTGCGAATTGAGTGAGGTGAGGGTGATGGTGGTCTTCGGTGCTGCTGGGGAAATGGGGTTGAAGGTGGGGTGAAGGAAAGGGGATAATTTTGGGTGGTGGGTTTTATTTATTTGAGGAGATAAGTTGATAAATTTGAGGTATTCCTTTTAGGTATACGTAATACGTATAAGAAACTTGGAGGGTGTACATTAGTACCATATACGTTTTGCAACGGCAAGTCGTTGCTATATTATACACTTATTTTTTGCAACGATATTCATTGTTGCTAAAAGTACTGCTCATCTTTAGTAACAATATTTATTGTTGTTGTACTCCGGTGAAATGTTTTAGCAACGACTTCTTTTGCTGCCATTAGCTGACAAAATTAATTTCAACCCCCGCGTTTTATTTTTTTGTTGGAGGGAAATGAAATTTTTGATTTTTTGCAACAACATTTGCAACGACTTTAGCTTATGGTTGCTAAAACTGATGTATTGCAACGACCATTTTTTTGTCGCTGCAAAAAGTCATTGCAATAAATGGATTTTCTTGTAGTGATAGTTTAGACATAATATCTTTTCAGTTGATCCAAGTTGGTGAGACTATAAAAGTTGTTACCATTCATGTCCATGATCTCAACTGCACCTCTAGGGAGTTTCTTCTTAACAATGTAGGGCCCAACCCAGTTAGAGCAGAACTTCCCTCTAGGATCCATCACAGCTTTTCATAATGCCTTGAGAACCAAATCACCTTCTTTGATTTTTCTTTCTTTGACATGGTTATAGAAATGTCACTCAATTCTATTTTTATTGGCTTGTACATGGCTTAGCGCCTTCAAACGCCTCTCATCCAAAAGGACCAGGGCATCATACCGCGCCCGTACCCATTCGACTTCAGGAAGATTAGTTTCCAATACTATTCTTAGCATGGGTATGTCGAGTTCGATAGGTTGAACAGCTTCCATCCCATAGACAAAAGAGAAAGGGGTTGCGCCAGTAGGAGTCCTAATGGAGGTCCTGTATCCCCATAAGTCAAAGGGTAGTTGAAGTGAACAATATCTATATGTTTCAATCAATTTAGAAAGGATCGCCTTGACGTTTTTATTTGCTGCTTCAACTGCACCATTTGTTTGAGATCCATACGGAGAGGATTTGTGTTGTTGAATCTTATATTTCATGAGTTCCTTGCATTCACCCTGAAAATGAGTTATATTATCACTAAAGATTTCATGCAGAACTCCATATCGGCATATTATTTTAGTTTCAATGAATTGTGCCACATGTAACACGGTATGAAGCGGCTTCCACCCATTTGGTAAAGTAGTCAATCGCCACCAATATAAGCTCGTGGCCCCCATGACTTGGAGACTTAACCTTTCTTATTATGTCAATTCCCTATGTTGAAAATGGTCGTGGAGATGATAGAGAGTGAAGCAATGATGGAGGTATATGTGGAGCATTCGCATATTCTTGGCACTTATCGCAATGTCTCACATATTTATTAGAATCGTCCTCCATTGTAGTCCTGTAATACCCTTGTTTAATGATCCTAGAAGCCAACATTCGAGCACTCATATGGGTTACACATATGCCCGCATGTACTGGATTCATGACCTGTTGGGCCCCTTTATTGTCTATACATCGAAGGTGCAACCATTGTAATGCCTTTTATATAAATCTCCTTCACGAATGATGTATTGGGAGGCTAGGAGCCTTAGAGCTCGTTGTTCTTTCTTCAACGCACTAGCAGGGTATTTTCGTTTTCCTAAATAACTTTTGATATCACTATACCAAGGTTCTTCCTTTGTGAGGTCGTTCACCTCGTTGTCTTCTTCGACCATGAAAATATGAGCTTGTTTCTTTCTTCTTTTAATCACCAAGGTCATCTCGATCAAAGAGTTTGGGATGGGAACCATTGACACTAACTGAGCCAAAGCATCAGCAAATTGGGCGTCCTCCCTTTTTAGATAAGTGTACTCAATTCCTTTGATTTGGGAGGCGATTTGCTCCAAATGAGCTTGATAAGGAGCCAGGCTTTCGCTTCTAACCTTCCATTTTATGGAGATTTGATTAATGAGGAATCACCATAAACCCTTAACTTTTGGACTTTTAAAGCTATGGCTGCCTCGTGCCCTATGATGCAAGCTTCATAATTAGAGGCGTTGTTGGTCATATCAAAGTCTAATTTCACTGATATGGGTGTATGTTCTTCTTTAGG
Organism: Suaeda aralocaspica; assembly: GCA_016808085.1. Taxonomy (NCBI): domain Eukaryota; kingdom Viridiplantae; phylum Streptophyta; class Magnoliopsida; order Caryophyllales; family Amaranthaceae; genus Suaeda; species Suaeda aralocaspica. The sequence continues at coordinate 1,215,443 of PYUH01000034.1, read as the reverse complement.
CGAAACAAGTAGGACACCGACCCCACATCCTTGTTTATTAGAGGCACCATCAAAGTATAAAGGCTAGCTTTCTTATTCACTCATCATTAATTCTTCATAGGGAAACTCGTAATCCTCAGGTCGAGGTTCATCTGGAGAACAAGCAGAGAGTTCTGAGACTATGCTTCCTTTTATGGATTTTTGTGACATGAATTTAAGGTCAAATTTGGTAAACATGATCATCCATCTTGATATTCACCCATTTACTACGGGTTTCTCAAAGCAATATTTAATTGGATCTCCTTCACTGACTACGTGAACAGTGTGAGTTAGTAACTAATGTCTCAATTTCTTGGTAGACCACACCAATGCCAAGCATAATTTTTCGATGTTAGAATATCTTTGCTCATATTGTTAGAATGTTTTAATAAGTATTAGATAGGATTTTTTATTCCATCAATTTCTTGTGCTAGCATAGCTCCTGCAGTAGTCTTAGTAATGGTCAAGTACTGTAATACCCCATATTTTCACATACATTAAAGAGTTATTTTTGAATTCTTTACGTATGTTTTTAATATTTTTATTGAACTAATAAATTTTAATCAAGGTAACTATTTTATGTTAATAAATAATATTTCATGTTATTTTAAGTTTTATTAAACATTTTGAAAAGTTTCTAAAAATAGAAGTTTTAGAGTTTCCTAAATTGTTTTAAAACAACGGCATAAAAGTAATTTCAAACATTAAGGATATTTACGTAATTGCACCAAATCCTACTTTGGGTCATATATATATCCCTTAAAACCCAAATTTTCAGATTTAATTTTCAATCTTAAAGTTTTAGGATTTCAAAAATTTTGAGAGTAAAAAAAAAACAACAACAAAAAAAAACTTCGTTTGGTATTTTTTTCGAGCACTTAAAAATAAAAAATGAACTTCATTTGGTATTTTTTTCGAACACTTAAACAAACTCCGCGCGCCACCCCAGTCTCCCGGCCACCCCTCGCCGGCCCTTCCCTCCTCCCTTTGGTATTTTTTTCGAACACTTACAAAAAATTCTTCTCTTCTCTTTTTAATTCAATCTTTCAAGTTTCATGTTTATAATTATGATTTATCATGTTTTTATAGTTTTAATCATGTTTTTATAAAGTTATTATTTACTTTAAAGTATGAATTTATTTAATTGATTCTGAAATTTTAAATTAGGGTTTGTGAAATTATGAAATTCTTGATTTTAGAGTTTTTAATGATTTAAACTTCAATATTATGATCATGAATTGTTGTTGGGTGAATTTATGATGATTTTATCGAGATTGGATTGATTTTATAAGGTTTTAAAGTTGAATTACATTGTTGTTTAAATTTTATAATCTTGAAAATCAATGGTATAGATATTATGAACGTGTTTTATATTATGAAAAATTATTTTAATGTATAGATTTGATTCATGGTGATGGTAGTAGGTTGTGAAGGAGTTTTACGATGGATTTATGATGTTTAGATGAGTTTTTAAGGAGTTTTGATTGAATAAATAAAACTGTAAATTTTTATTAACACATGTTTATGCCTAATAAAAATAGTAGCATGTGACATAATTAGTTATAATTATTTTTCATGCATTAAAATATTGTATGATGATCTTAGAACATGACTATAGTGTTTTATGATCAAAATATGATGTTTAGAAGAGTTTTAAAGTGTTTTTGAGAAATTTTATAATGATGCCATTTTTGGAAAATTACCGAAAATCAAGTATTTTGCAGTGGAAAAATTAAATAAAGTGTGGAATTGAATAGAGACCATATAGGGAACGTTTTGGTCATGTTTCCAATAAAGAAAGTTAATTTAGAGTTGTTGTGGAAATTAGTCAATAAGGTTTTAATTTAGAGTTGTTGTGGAAATTAGTCAATAAGATTTCGAGTTATTTGATTTCTAGAAGTTGTGGCGGATTACCACTACAATACAAGTTACGTAAGTACTAAATGCGGTTATAGAAAAAGAATACATGCGTGGTTGATCTTGTATGATATGTTTGTTGTTGCTTGATTGACTTTTAGTTGACATGCATGAGAAGTTATTGAAAGTAGGAAAAACATGATTTTATATTGTTTTGACATTCCACATCTATAGTAATTTAAATCCTTCATGATTGAATTGGAATGTTATATTTATAATAAAGATGGCCAATAGCTTAGTAAAGAAGCAAGAAAGTTATTTAAATTGATTAGTTACTTAATCAACAAGAAAGGTAGTTGTGAATTTTTATTCACCTGGATATTATAAGCAAATGAGTAAATAGTTACATACATGAAACCACTCACAGTTTAATGTGTTGTTAAGGAAAAAGGAAATCACTTAGCCACTCACACTTAATGGGTGGTAAAGCAAGTTTAGTTTAATTAAAGGACACACAAGATTATTTTTAGAATCACCTTAAATCAAAGATAATTAATATGGCTTGTTTGATTTATGTTGCATCCTTTTATGTGATGTTGTATGTGAGTCGTAACAATGTTAAACCGGTTAATCACTTAAAATGAAACAGGATTCGCACCAAGACTCTTAGAACGTATATGCAATGAGTATGAACAATGGGAGGAGTCGAATGGAATAGTGATCTATGACTCCTAATTGGAGTACAAAATGTTGTACTCTTTTATATTTTTAATGTGCTGGAATTCCATCACTTTATGTGACATAGGTAATACCTTCTTGGAGTTTCTCCCATGTTGGTGACCAATAGCGCAATTTTAAAGGAAAGGGAACCCGTTCGATGCGAAATCCAAAAGTTAAATATAATAATTAATTTCTTTCAGTTGAGTATATGCACAGGTGAAGAGTTATCAACGGTAAGATTTATGTATGTTATACTTTTATTTTAACTCATCTTGCTGAATAGTCTTTAGTATTTATGTACTCAGATTTGCTGACTATTTGTTTTGTGTGCATTGCTTTGTCTTGGACTTGGCCCTCAATGAATAAGAGAAAGCTACAGGTACAAGTGGGCATAAGTCATTCATGCTGGGCTGAAGTGAAAGTGTTGGCTTTGTAGTCTTCATAGCTTCTTAGTTTAATTGCTTTTGGATTTAGTTAACGATTATTGGATGTTGTTTTTATTTCCTAAGTTTAAAGTTTTGAATTTAAAGGGCCATTAAGATGGTTTCTAAGTGTATTAAAGTTGTAAGTTGGTTTTTTTTTTTTTTTTTTTATATTTTAGATTTGAGATTATTTGAGTTCAAATTGGTTTTGGTTTTATAGTAGTTTGATAAATGCCTTAGCCATTATCACGGTGGCTGTAATGCTTTGGTTTCCCTAGTTATTTAGGAGTTTTAATAATTATTATTCCTTATTATTTATAATATGTTTTCTGGAAAACCTAGACAAGGAAGTTAGGAAATTTAAGAGTGTTACAAGTAGAGTCTCAAAGGATGTCCTAGAATTGGCGGTACTAGAACAGGCGGATTCGTGAGATACTCCTGGATTTTATCAAAAGGTTGTTGACAGTCATCATCCCATTCTTTTGGAGCATCTTTCTTTAATTTCCAGAACATAGGCTCACATACCATGTTAAGTTTGGAAATGAATCTACTTATGAATTGGAGCCTTCTCAAGAATCCTTGAATCTCCTTCTCGGCCTTTGGTGGTTATAAAGGCATAATGGCCTTGAGTTTTTTTGGGTCAATTTCAATTCCTCTTGCTCTAACCACATGACCTAGAAGCTTTCCCGAAGCAACCCTAAAGGAACATTATTTAGGATTGAGTCTCACATTGAACCATCGAAGTCTTTCAAAGAATTTTCTCAAGAAAGCGGTATGCTCACTCCTTTCCTTTGTTTTCACTATCATGTCATCCACGTAAACCTTTACTTCTTTGTGTATCATGTCATGAAGAAGTGTAGTCGTAGCCCGTTGATATGTAGCACCAATATTCTTTAAACCCCCATGGAGTAGTGAAGGTCGTTTTCTCCATGTCCTTTACATCCGTCGTGATTTGATTGTAGTCGGCGTAATCATCCATGAAGGAGAACAAAGTATGGTTGGTAGTATTGTCTACAAGCACATCAATGTGGGGCAATGGGCATCTTTTGGACTAGCCTTGTTCAGGTCCCGAAAATCCACGCACATTATACTCTTCCATCTTTCTTTGGCACAGGAACAATGTTGGCAACCCAATCAACATATTAAACCACCTTGATGAATCCTCCCTTTAATTGCTTTATTACCTCTTCTCGAATTATCAATTGGACTTCTGGCTTAATTCTTCTAAGCTTTTGCTTGACAGGATTGACCCCATGGTTCAGATGGATGGTGTGCTTAGCTATTTCCGAATCAAACCCGGGCATATCTTCGTAGGACCATGCGAATACACCCTTGAAGTTTGTGAGTGTTATTATGAGTTCTTCCCTTTCTTGAGGGTTAAGCGTAAGGCCAACTTATAATTCCCTGGGAGTGTCATTGTCGGAAATGTTGATCTTTTTAATTTCCTCAATTATTGGAGTTTGTTTTCATGTTCCTCTACATCCTTTATTATTTTGTTGTCATTTTGATCTTTAGTTTGTGAAACAAATCAATCATATAAAAGGGAGATGGAGCAAGGAGATGAAGACGAGGGATAAGCAAAAAAAGACATATAATTAAATTTCTTGATCATGACATCAAAGTTGGCCTTATTGGTGAAATCTAAAGGAGGGACAGATTCCTTGACAAGCTTATTATTGACTATAGAGCTTTTAGGACTAGATGTCCTACTATTTCTAGACTCAAACTCAGAATCAGACCCGCTTTCAAAATCATTAAATATTGGTCACACTTCTATGGTGAAATCCATGATCTTTCCTTCTGGCGTAGTGATATTTACGGTCTTGCGCCATCCTCTAACCACTTGATTTGATGGAGTGATGAGATCAGCTGGGTCGAAGTTCTAGGTGTTCACATCCATGAACACCTCTTGTTTGGTTAGTGGAGCACGTTCTAACCCGAAGAGCAATCCAAGTCCTTGTGCGTCAACATCATCCAGTTCATATCTCCCTTTCGTGATTAGGTTGCTTGCGTTGACCACTAATATTTAGTAAGGATCAAAGTCAAAGGGAGATTTATCTCCTTCTTCAATGGTATCAATGGAGAATCCCCATAAGTCTTTATCATGGTCATCATGTTCGATGTTGATGATAGGTTGATCGGTGGCCTGGATTCTCATTGGAGAAGTAATTACCCCTCCTTCTAGCATGAGCTTGATCTTTTGATGAAGAGTGGATGGAACCGCCCCTAGTTCATGGAGCCAAGGTCTTCCTAGGAGAAGGTTGAAGCTAGTTTTAATGTCCATGACATGGAACTTAACCTTCTTCTCAACCGGTCCTGTGAGCATGTTTAGCCATATGACCCCCATAGTGTCCCTTCTTGTGTTGTCATACGTTCGAATGGCTTGATTACTAGCGTGAAACTCCTCTTGCAATATCCCGAGCTTTCGAACGATTCTCAAAGGGCACAAATTGATATCCGAGCCATCATCAATCAAGGTCATAGGTATGTTGAGTTGCCTACTTATGACGGTGATGTAGAGAGCTTTATTATGGCTTGTCCCTTCGGTAGGAAGGTCCTCCTCGGAAAAGGTGATGGACGGCTTATGTTACTACTGGATGATAAGATTGACCAAGCCGTCGGGAGTAGTGTCATCGGCCACATTTAAGTCAGAAAGGGCCTTAAGTAGAGCTTGCCTATGCTTTTCCAAAGAGACGATTAGTTTCCATACATTGACATCGGCCTTGGTTCTCGTGAGTTGCTTAATGACCACGTTTTCCTCTTGAGGTGGAGGAGGTGGCGGAGTAGCTTGATTATAGTTTTGGTTTTGTGTAGTGTTGAGGCATCCTGTTTAAGTAAGGACTTGAACTTTATTGTCTATAAGAGGTGACAAGGGTCTTAGAAATTCGGCGATATCACCGTTTTCTTCGATGAGGGAGTGATAAGCAGGTTGCACCCCATTTCCGACATTGACTTCTTAGTCGTCACTATCCCATATTCCGTTGGCTTCTAGGAAGGATGGGGAGGTAATTACTTGTGGAATAGGTTGTCCCACGGGAATAAAAGGTCAAGTTGGTCAAAAGATAGTTCATGTTGTTCAACCGCATTGATACAAAATGTCATTTTGTTAGCAAATTCACGGCATAGTCTCTTGAAGTCTTCCCATTCTCTTCGATGTCGTTGGCCTCTTTTGAAGTACCTTTCATGCAATTTGTCGACAATCTGTTAGAACCGAGAGCTTGGATAACCTTAATTAATGATGATAATAATGTAAGGTTATAAGTTTTGTGAAGAGAAGCAGGTTTTTTGAGGTAAGGCACGAAAACTGAGAGAGGTTTTTACAGAGAGAAGGTCATGAAGTAGAGAGAGAGTGTGTGTGAGTGAATGTCCATGTGGGAATATGAACTGAAGATGTGTTGAATGAAGGTCGACGAAGGGGGGTTTTATAGGGTTGGAAGTGACATGAGCGAGCGCTAGGGCGCCGGAGGAGTGCCAAAGCACACAGGGGTGAGCGCCAGGGCGCCCCACCTGCGCCTAGGCACTCAAGGTGGACTCCAAGGCTCGTAGGGAGCGCTATGGCGCGGGCTGCTTGGGTGTTTGGGTGCTGGCTGGGCGCCTGGGCGCTGCCCTTGCGTCGTTGTGCTCGAGCTCCTAATTTCTTGATTTTCACGCGGTCAATCTCCTAAGCTTCTTTATTTCATATATTCGATCACTTCCATAAACCAAAATATTTTTATATATTATGAATTAATATGAAATTCACTTCAATAAATCGATTTATTCACTTCCATAACCTAAAGATTCCATAAACCAAACAAACCTTTCTACAAGATTCGTCGAATCTAGTCACATTCATACGCTTAAATTAATTTCTTTTATTTTCGGAAAAATGAAATTAAAATGTGATTTATGAAATAATATTAAAATAAAATGAGAATGCGAATAATTGAGAAAATGAAATATAAAATTGAAAAGAAATGAAACTATGAAATGAAAATGAAAATTATGAAATTATTTTAAGCGTATTTCAACCATCACAACTCATCATTGGTTAACCCCTTCCGACAGTGGTTTTATTTATTTATTTATTTATTTTCAAGCAATCGACTTTCAGAAATCGGACATGTTTGCGATGTGGTACACGATAATCATCAACCGTGGGGTGAGACCAAATGTAGGTGTCTACATGGGGGCGTAACTCTTATTCTTTGAGGGGGTAGCATGTGTTTAATTTTGCGCTTTTTCCATATTTCATGATATTTTGTAGTAATTTTGTTCTCTTTAATGGCTATTTTATTGTTTACGTATCGAGTGAAATAGGTTAATTGTGATGGCGATAAGGTATTAGTGTCAACATTATGACACAATTGGAATTTCAGTAATATAATATAAAATAATTGTGAAATAAATTTTTGCAAATATTATGCACTTTGAAGGATGTTTTCTATGTTTCGGAATGAAACTTCTTTTAAGAGGGATAGATTGTAATCCCCCTGTATTTTTTAATATTCTATAAATGAAATTTAAATTTGATTTACAATATTAATTCGAATTTTAAGAAGATTATTTCAATATCGAGTGAACGTTTTTATTTAAAATGTGACAATCGATTTAATTTTAACAAAAATGTAATTTATAAATTTCAATATTATATAAAGTCTATGTTTATAATCCAAGTATTTTACGAATCATTTAGGCCTTATCATTTCATAAGGTACTGATTGTAACGACTCACTTCAATAAACCCAAATTAATCATACCCTTCTACACTACAAACCACCCCATAAAACTATCAATAAATACCCCATAACCCCACTAAAATTTAGACACTCAAGTCATTTAGTAAGGTTAGTCAAAAAACTTTCTTTCCTTTTCTTTCTTTTTTTTTCCCCTTCCTTATTTTCCTTCTTTTCTTTTTTTTCCCCTTCTCCTTCCTCACATGGGTTGCTGCCCACATGGCCCCACCACCGACTGCTCTTCGGCAACCGCTGCCGCTGCCTGTTGTCCGGCCAGCCACCCCCCTTTGCTTTGCTTCCTTGTTTGTTAGTTTATTTATGTTATATATAAGTAGTTTTCAAGTTTTGATTTTGGTTTTATTTTTGTTTAAATCTTTTTTTATTAATGTTAAGATTTTGTTTTAAAGCTTGATTTACAATCTAATAATTATAACCTCTAATTTATTTTTTAGATTTTACTAAGTTATAGGTTAGAGTTTGTGAGTATTGAAAATCATGATTTGGGGTTTAATAAACAAATTGATTTGGGGTGTTTCTATCTATGATGTTTCTAATCACAAATTGAGTTCCAATCAGTGTTTTAATTAATGTTCAAGCTATATTTGATGGTATTATATTACTGAAAATTTATTAGAGTATAAGTGTTGATTGTGGAAAATTATCATGACTGAGTATTGTTGTGGATTACTTTCTAGGAGGAGAGTATTGGGTGATTGAAAGTGGCACAAGATATTGTTTTGACGAGGTACGTACATGTCTACTTCATTATGAGTAGTATCATGTTTAGGTACCCAAACAAACGAACTTAGTTTTCAGATTAGGGATCCCTGGAATTGAAATTTTTTGGTATTTGTTAGTATAATTCATGTACTTATATTTATAAGTCATGTTTGGTGTATGATTATGGTTATACGAGAATTATATAATATTAGGATTATTGTTTGTATGAAAATATTGACGCAAAAAAGTTTAATTAGTTCAATGGTTTCCAATAGATCTCTGATTGGTTTAATTTAAGTGTTGGACATAATCATTTGAGTGGATTGATTTGGAATTAGTTTGTAAACTATTCCACAAGTTTACTCTCATTATCTTATTAATTGATTGACTTGTTAGTATGTTGAGTAAGGTTGTTAAAGCCGGAATGGCTAAGTGGGTTGATTGGAAATAACTGTCAATTTTTGGTGTGATCATTTGTGTCCTAAAGTAATATTAAAAATGGATATATTATTTGGTTTAGGTGCTTTGTGTGTGTGGTTTGATTAAATGTGCTGATTATTATTTAAACTTGTAACACACGTAAAGTGAAATATGGATGGGCAATAAAACCTTGCAAGAGTGCATTTTTAAAGTATTGACAATAAGGGGTTGGGGTACACGGTGATAGCCTGTGGCCTTCTTAGGCTTTTTTGATCAACTTGTCCTCTTTCTTTGGTTCTTATACATTATATTTATAAAGGGAGTTAGGTGGAATCCTAGACTAACTTTGCGATAATGGAGTTGTCCCATTCTTTCAATGCGTTATCTTTGATTTCAAAAGGTCATTTAACCGAATTGGTTTGGTGGATTGAACAACCTTGTCTATTGCTTACTCCATATTAAATTAATGAATAGTAAAAGTGGAGTACATGAAAATGATTAGTGATATTTATATTGCTTTAGTTGAGGTATTAAATATAGTTTTTGATGGATATTTATTGACATGTTTTTCTCCTTTATATTATTAAGTTGATCATGTTAGGATTAGAACGTTGTAGCCTGTATGTACTCAACTTTGCTGATTACATGCTTTTATGTTTGATTTTTTCCGGTCATGGGCCTCGCCTACAATGACCCTGTGATGATCCAATTTATACAAATGTATTATTGGAGAGCAGTTTTGCACATGTTAGCTTGGTAGTGTGAAGTCTAGTTTCAACAAATGCATTGTCATGGGATTGGTGTGAATGAGAGTTCACGATTCTTGTGGAACTTATTATGAATTGTTGCTTTAATTATGCTTTGCTTTTGAAGTTGTGATATATTAAACAAGGGCATCATATGGTTCCGATTTGTGTCAAGGTTTAACTTAATGGTTTTATTTTGAGATTCAAGTTTAGTTTTCCTTTGACATAATATTTTAAAATTGAGTTTGGATATTCCGCTGTAAAATTCTTAAAGCCTTAGCGTTTTAACATGTGGTAGGAATATGCCAATAATTCTCCTTATGGCCTGTTTGGTTTTCGGTAATTCATTTCAAATGCTGGATTTGCTCGATTATAGTGTTTGGCAAATCATAAAAACTTGAAATCTGAAATTGGCCCAACTCCAAGCCCATCGTAACATAACAATATGCAAGGAAGTTGAAATCAAACCAAAACCCGAGTCATTTAAAATCCAACATAACAAATAAACTCTTTGACATTTTTTGCTTCTCTTCTTTGACCCCTTTTCTCTTCTTCTTCTTCTTCTTCGACATTTCTCCTTTTCTCTCTCCTCCATTAAAGCTTTTTCAAGGTTTTTTAGAGCTTCTTCAGCTTACACGTCTCTTCTATCTCGTGAACTTTCTCCCTCTAAGGTATATTTCTCTAATCACTTTAAATATTAGTATCAATTTTCAGTTTTTTCGTTGATTGTTTGTTCGAACTATTTGCTTCGATTATTTGTGAATTATTTGCTTCAATTTACTTGAATTAATGCTTGAATTATTGATCGAAGTTGTGCTAGAATTTGTGAGGGTTTAATTTGGGATTTAGTTTGATTTTTACTTCAATTTTGCTAGGGTTTTGCTGACATTTGCTCCAACCTTCTGATAATTTCGCTGCTAATTTTTTGTTATGCTTGCTCGAATATTCTTGATTATTGTTGGCATTATTGATTGAATATATATTTCAGGGTTCAAAAGTTTTATTAGGGGGTTTAGGGTTAGGGTTACATATGTTCTGATTTAATTGACTGTTATTCTGTTTTGATTTGGATGTTTAATTTGGGGTTTTGGGATGTTGATGACAAGTATATTTATGCCTAGTATATTTTTTCTGATGTAATTTATTGTTATCCTGATGGTTGTGTTGTTTTGTAGTGTTTCAAGCAGAAGTTCAGTTGGAAGTCGATGAAGTTATAGGAGTCTAAGCACTATTGTTGCTTTGATTGCTATTTTGTGTTTGTGTTTGTGTTCATGTCTATTGTCATTAGATTTTTCCTTGTTGAGGTTCCTAAGCCTAATGGTAGAATCTTTGTTTAGGCTTCCTTCTCTTTTCCTTATCCTTATACTGCTGCTGTCGATTCTGATTCGGGCCTGTTTCAACAGTTTGATTATGATTGTGATTAGAGCTCAAATTCACAAAAGAAGAAGGGGGTATATATATAAGAAACACAAAACGATGATATCGATACACATGGGTTTAACACTGAACTTCCCATTACCGCTCTATTTCTATTTCTATTTCTATTTCTATTTCTATTTCTATTTCCCTTCCCTATTATGCTATTATTATTTTTATTATTTTCTTCAATTACTTATTTACTATGACCTGACCGGTTCGGCAACACCACGCTTCTCCCTTTCTAAATAGTTCTTATTAAATAGAAATGCTCAAGTAACTTAGTTCTCATGATTTTTGCTGTTATTCGACTTCTTGATGCATGAGCTCATGTTGAGGACTTTTCTTCTATTGTTTGGATTTACTGGTTTTTGATATTGGTGNAATTATTTGCTTCAATTTACTTGAATTAATGCTTGAATTATTGATCGAAGTTGTGCTAGAATTTGTGAGGGTTTAATTTGGGATTTAGTTTGATTTTTACTTCAATTTTGCTAGGGTTTTGCTGACATTTGCTCCAACCTTCTGATAATTTCGCTGCTAATTTTTTGTTATGCTTGCTCGAATATTCTTGATTATTGTTGGCATTATTGATTGAATATATATTTCAGGGTTCAAAAGTTTTATTAGGGGGTTTAGGGTTAGGGTTACATATGTTCTGATTTAATTGACTGTTATTCTGTTTTGATTTGGATGTTTAATTTGGGGTTTTGGGATGTTGATGACAAGTATATTTATGCCTAGTATATTTTTTCTGATGTAATTTATTGTTATCCTGATGGTTGTGTTGTTTTGTAGTGTTTCAAGCAGAAGTTCAGTTGGAAGTCGATGAAGTTATAGGAGTCTAAGCACTATTGTTGCTTTGATTGCTATTTTGTGTTTGTGTTTGTGTTCATGTCTATTGTCATTAGATTTTTCCTTGTTGAGGTTCCTAAGCCTAATGGTAGAATCTTTGTTTAGGCTTCCTTCTCTTTTCCTTATCCTTATACTGCTGCTGTCGATTCTGATTCGGGCCTGTTTCAACAGTTTGATTATGATTGTGATTAGAGCTCAAATTCACAAAAGAAGAAGGGGGTATATATATAAGAAACACAAAACGATGATATCGATACACATGGGTTTAACACTGAACTTCCCATTACCGCTCTATTTCTATTTCTATTTCTATTTCTATTTCTATTTCTATTTCCCTTCCCTATTATGCTATTATTATTTTTATTATTTTCTTCAATTACTTATTTACTATGACCTGACCGGTTCGGCAACACCACGCTTCTCCCTTTCTAAATAGTTCTTATTAAATAGAAATGCTCAAGTAACTTAGTTCTCATGATTTTTGCTGTTATTCGACTTCTTGATGCATGAGCTCATGTTGAGGACTTTTCTTCTATTGTTTGGATTTACTGGTTTTTGATATTGGTGTATATGTATCTCTTTGCTTATAACATGAGCACTCTTGCTTATTGTTGATTTTAGTACAATTTATGTCATGAACGAATTAATACATGTCGTGAGAGTGCCACAAAGAGAGCAATGTGGATGGACACGTTGAAGAACAATAGGATTCATCAAGAGCAATTACGATTTAATGTATGTTGTTTTGAGAAATTATGTGGTATATTGCAATCCAAGGGTGGTTTAGTGACTACAAGGAATGTCACTATTAACGAAATAGTAGCATCTTTCCTTCATATCCTTCCACACGATTTGAAGAATACAACAATGCAAGCTATTTTTTCCCGTTCCAGAGAAACAGTTAGTCGACAATTTCATATAGTCCTCCGAGGATAGCAAATGGAAGTGGTTTGAGGTTATAACATACATTATCTATGATATTAGCATCGTATTTTTTTATTACTTATTTAGGCTAATTAATTAATCATCAAACTAAATTTTTAGGGTGTTATGGGACCACTTGATGGGACACACATAAAGATGACGGTTCCTGTCGAGGATCGTCCTCGTTATCGAGATTGAATGGACGACCTTAGTACTAATGTCATAGCGACATGTGATTCGAATCTTCATTTCACATATGTGCTACCCGGTTGGGAAGGATCCGCGTCAGATCCTCGCGTTCTTTAGTACGCATTGAGGAGAATTAATGGCCTTAAAGTACCAGAGAGTAAGGTTTTAAACTTGTTAAGGGGGTTACATTATATTAAATTTAAAATGACAATGCTAATATTTGATCATGCAGATAAATATTTTCTTGTGGATCTTGGCTTCACAAATTGTGAGGAGTTTTTAGCACCTTACAAAGGTACTTGCTACCATTTGAATTTGTGGCGAGGGAACACTCCAACTAATGACAAAGAACTTTTTAACTTGCGACATTCTTCTGCAAGAAACACAATTGAGAGGGCCTTTGGTTTACTAAAAAAGTGATGGAGCAATATTAGAGATCCTAGTTTTTTTGATAAAAAGACCCAAATTAGGAATTTCAATGCGTGTTTCATATTACATAATTTTTTGAGAGAGGAAAATATGGAAGAATCAAACCTATTGCAAGAGGTCGAACAAGACTTGTTAAACATGGAAGCAAGCGATGTAGAAGAGGAAGATGATGATTATGTTGTGTTTGCTCGATCAAGTAATGAATGGAATGAGTTTAGAGATAATCTTACAAAAAAAAGTTTACATAACTTATAGGAAGAAGAACTCGAGATCGACATAGTTGATAGAGAGATAATAGATGAGCTATTATCTCCTATTATGTTTTATTCCTGTTTTATTCTTCTGATTTCAAATTATGTTTTATTCTTCTGATTTCTTATTCTTTTTTATTCCTTTCATTTCTATTTTATTCTTCTAATTTCTGATTTATGTTTTATTCTTCTGATTTTTGTTTCATTCTTCTGATTTCTGTTTTATTCTAATTTCTGATTTTTGTTTTATTCTGGCTTTTGTTTTGTTCTTCTTCTTTTTGTTTTATTCTTCTTATTTCTGTTCTATTCTAATTTCTGATTTCTGTTTTATTCTTATTTCTGTTTTATTCTGATTTCTGATTTCTGTTTTATTCTTTTATTCTTCAATTTTGAATTCTGATTTCTGTTTAACAATTATATAGCACAATGTTTATATAGGCTTAATTGTTTGGTGTTGAAGGGATTATGAATTCAAAAAGACAAGGAAAACAACCTATGGTTCCAACTCGTATAGGAGTGTGGCGTGGAATTTGGAAATGGATGCCATACTTATAGAATCATTGTATAATCAAGTTAGTGAAGGAAATAAGGGGGATGGGGAGTTAAAGTCGCAAGCCTATCAAGCAGTTGCTGAAAATTTAGGAGCTAAATGGGACATATCTGTGACTTTAGATCATGTAAGAAATAGAATCAAAGTATGGAAAAAACATCACTCTACGATCACCGACATACGAGCTGTTGAGTTCCTAGCTTATGTTTTGAATGATGACAAACTACATTGAACTATTATATTGTATGCATGTTTCTGTTTGCATGTGCAGGTACTAAAGAAACAAGTTCAACGGATGACAAAATGAAGCTCATGAAGCCAAGTCTTGAAATTTGCGTGAAGACCAAGTTCATTAAGTCATACTCTTAAGTCTTTGATGCAATGTAAGTGGTTTGAAGGTTTATAGATGCAATCTAAAGGTTGAGACTAGAGAGATGAACTAATTGTGGATGACAAGAAATCTTAGTTACTTGTCATACACAATTATAAGTAAACTTGGTTGACTGGAACATCTCAGAACAGTGCTGAACCAGTCCTATCAAGTTTACTTCATACATCCGTATTTTAGGAAAGATTCTTTCCGCGCAAAATAGTTTTCAAAAATTTCGCGGATGCTTGGATTGTTATCCAAGTGAGATATTCTTAAGTATGGCAAGTATGTTATATTATATTGTACTGATTTTATTTAATTTCAGTGAATATTTTATATTAGTGTTTAAGGAGAACTGCCGGCGTACAAACCTAATACTTTTTGTACGAACAAAAAATTGAAGATTATAGATTGCAAAAATTCTCTCAAAAAGTCTCAACCTAGCATAAACCCTATTACCACATTAAGGTTTTAATATACTCTCTTTTGTAAGCGATTAGACTAATTATTATTGAGAGAAAAAGTGTTATAATTTGAGCATTCTGTGAGTTCAGTTCTTCATTTGAACCTTCATAGTTGAAACTTGAGTCGAACTTCCATATGTGAAAGTTGGGGAATCATATTGTGCATAGGTGCATAAATGGTTGAGTGTAATTCTTTTTGTTATTCAGAGTTGATTAATAAAAAGAGTGAGTGAGTGGAGGACGTAGACTTATTAGAAGTCGAACCTCGTTAATTCTTGTAGTTGTTTATTTTATTGCAATTTGAGAACTGGTTCTTAACTGTTCTTACAATCAATCAAAAAATTTACAACAATCTTACAACACTCAAATCACCCCCCTCCCCCTCTTGAGTGTCACTTGCATTTTTAATTGTTATCAGATCCAAACTTCTTGAAAGGGTAACACCTAGAGAAGGAAGAAAAGATGAATACTCAAGAGATAATGAGTGGAAAAGGTGGATCAAGGCTGCCCAAATTCAATGGAACAAATTATCCTTGGTGGAAGATCTGCATGCAGAACTTTGTCATTGTTACTGACTATTAATGTTAGATGGTAATTAAAAATGGACCAAAGAAGGGGGGTAGATGGCACTGAGAAGAAGGACAATGAATACAACAGCACAAATTTGAAAACACTCGAGAAGAAATGCCAAGGCTATGTCACTTCTTCAACAAGGCATTGCTGATAATGAGGTAAGTCGTATTTTAGCATGCTCTACTGCTAATGAAATATGGGAAAACTCTAGAGTTAGCCTATGAAGGCACTAGTGAAGTCAGGAGATCTAAGGTTGATATGCTTATGTCTCAATATGAAACTTTTGATATGAATCTAGATGAAAATATAAAAGATATGTATACTCCTTTTATGTAAATTACTAATGAACTAAAATCTCTTGGCAAAAGTTTCACAAGTGAAGATTTGGTTAGGAAAATTTTGAGAAGCTTGACAGGTAAATGGCTGCCTAAGGTAACTGCAAATCTTGAAGCCGAGGATCTATCCACTTTGTCTGTAGAACAACTTATTGGGTCATTAATGACTCACGAGATGTTAGTAAGCACATAGGAGAAAAATACAACCAAAAGCCGAGGGCTGGCCTTGAAGGGAGAGGAAAATGAAGAAGATCTGGGTGAGATAGGTATCATGGCAAGAAGGTTTTAAAGAAGTCTCAGATCTTAGTATAAAGGAAAATCCTGGAAGAACAAAGGCAACACAGAGAAGACCAATACCAGCATTGGTTTCTTCAAATGTGGTGAAACTAGACATATGATCAAGGATTGTCTGGCATGGAAAACTGACAAGGGAGGACCAATGGAGAAAAAGATGACAAAGAGAGCCATGCTTGGTTCCTAGGGTGATTCTGACTCAGGTGGTGAAAGTGAGGAGGAAGAAGTTGTAGTTTATGTGACTACACTGTTGGGAGAAGTGGACCAGCAGTTCCAGAAACAAGCGTCTCATGCTAGGAAGCAGCTCTTCTGATGAAGAACAGGTAACTATTTCTGATATGCAAGAACAAATGAGATATTGTGATAGAGATCAGTTACTAAGTTTTATAGATTCTGCTATTGAACAAAATGTTAAAGGCAATGCTGCTTATAAGGCTAACAAAAAGAAGCTAAGAGAAGTAACTCAGAATCTAGACCATAGTAAGTGTCGTTCTGCTGAGCTTGAACTTATTTGTACAGAACTAAAAGAAAAAATTTTTGTGCTTGAAATAAGTTTGGATCATCAGAGTACAAAACTTGAGATGCTAAAACCTCAATCAGTTTTTTCAAAAACAAATTTTTATCAAAATAATGAAAGAGGTTTTAGTAAGCTTAAGGAGGCAGAAGTTGAAGGTATCAATTTCGAATTGCTTACACAGAAATCCGTCACTCTAGAACATTCTGACTTGATTTTAGCCTATAACTATATGATTGATGGTGTGGATGAATTGTTCAAAGAGTAAGTAGATCTAAAAGCTTCTCTTGCTAGCACAAATGTTAATGTCAATAACTTATGTTTGGAATATGAGGGTAAGATCTGTGATTTACAAGCTGAAATATCTGAGTTAAAGAAAGATATCAACCCTAAAGTTGCTTCAGACAATCAGGGTGTTGATATTGAATCTTTACATTTAGAATATGAAACTAAAATTTGTGATTTTCATGCTGAAATATTCCAACTAAAGAAAGGCAAGAATACTCAGACCAATTCTGAACCAGATTCTGAATTGGTTTCAAATCTTAAGGATGAGCTTCATAGGGCAACTTTGGATCTTTCCATTGCTGCAGAGTATAATGAAGCTCAGCTAAAGAAACTTGAATTCAAGGAACAGGATTTCAGTGACTACCTAAGACAGATGAACAGGTTGCTCGATGCTCAAAGTACTATAAACATCCTGACCTCACAATCTTGTAATCCTATGAGGTTTAGATTAGGGTATTTTGGAAGTAGTTCCCAACATCCACAAAAGTTGGGAAGAGATAAGACATGGATTTCTGAATTCCAGAGAGGTCAGTATGTTTTTGCAAAAGACATGCGTGTATGCACCTATTGTAGTAAGAATTGACTTGTTATTGAAACTTATTGGACAAAGCAAAAACATGATAAGAGAAATCAGTCTCACGTTCAAAAGGTTCATAATCAAAAGAGGCAGACACACAGTTGGTCTAAAAATGGAAAACATGATAAAACAAGAAAGACAAATTTGAAACAAATCTGGGTTAGAAAGGACAATATCAAACCAGTTCCCAATAACAAGGAACCCAAGAAAACCTGGGTTCCTAAAACTAAACCTTGATTTGTTTGAGCAGGTTAGAGTGAAAGGAAAGCCATAC
Source organism: Suaeda aralocaspica (assembly GCA_016808085.1). NCBI lineage: Eukaryota > Viridiplantae > Streptophyta > Magnoliopsida > Caryophyllales > Amaranthaceae > Suaeda > Suaeda aralocaspica. Next base: position 1,197,522 of record PYUH01000034.1, on the reverse strand, counting down.
TAGTATTTGGAAAGTGGTTGCTCAAGACAAATGTCAGGAGATAAAATTCAATTTCTTTCACTCGTAGCTTATGAAGGAGGAAGTGTCACCTTTGGAGACAATAGTAAAGGTTTGATCAAGGGTATAGGTAAAGTTGGTAAGATACTTTCTCAAGCAATTGATAATGTATATTTTGTTGCAGGTTTGAGCATATCTCAGCTATGTGACAAAGGAAACCATGTTGAATTTGAAACAAATCTTTATCACATAGTTAACACTGAAACAAAGGAACTGCTTTGTAAGGGGTTCCGACACAATAATGTTTACATAACACTTTTGAGTTAGATTCCTAAGACCAGTGCCATTTATCTCAATGTTATAGAGGATGACCATGGGTTGTGGCACTTTTGAGTTGGACATGTAAGTTTTTCCTTGTTAAATAAACTGCGATCTCAGGACTTAGTTACAGGTTTACCTAACATTAAGTTCACTGCAGATCATATTTTCCATGAGTGTGGTTAAATGTAAGCATGACAAGTCTTCTTTTCAGCCAAAGAAGGTTGTAAGCACCAGCGGACCATTCGAAATTGTGCATATGGACTTGTGTGGGGCCATGCGTGTACAAGGTAGAATTGGTCATAGTTATGTGTTTATGTTAGTTGATGATTACTCTCGTTATAATTGGACAATCTTTCTAAAATTTAAAAATGAAACTCTTACAGAATTTAAAATCTTGATAAAGCAGGTCCAAAACAAGATTAATCATCAACTGGTCTCTATCCAGTCTGATCATGGTTCTGAATTTGCCAATATAAGCTTTATAACCTACTGTAATGATCATGGTGTATCTCACAATTTCCAAGAACTCCACAACAAAATGAAGTGGTTGAAAGAAAAAATCTGACTCTAGAAGATATGACAAGAACAATGCTTTTAGAGAGTGGTTTACCTCGAAACTTTTGGGCTGGAGCTGTGAGTACTGTGTGCTATATTTTAAATAGGGTAATGTTGAGACCTTTACTATAGAAAACACCTTATGAGCTCCTTAGGGGAAGAAAACCAAATATTGCACATTTATGCGTTTTTCGGTGCAAGTGCTTTGTACACAACAATGGTAAATCAAGTTTGGACAAATTTGATCCTAGAAGCGATTAGGCTACTTTCATTGGATACTCTTCAAACAGCAAGGCATACAAAGTTTTCAACAAAAGAGCCATGTGTGTTGAAGAAAGTATCCATGTTCTATTTGATGAAACTAATATGTTTAGCAAGCATATGCAAGTTGAAAATGATGATGAATTCGAAATTGGCATAATGAACTTTACAAGAGCTAAAGAAGAAGAAGGTGTTGAACCAGACTCACCACACAACTCTCCTAGAGAGGAAAAGTCTAGTCTAGCATAGAATCAAGTAGCTCAAGAGGTAAGAGAAGGAAATTGTGACTCAGAGGCTCATCCACATGAAGATGATGCAGTTGAGACCACTATGGAACTAGGTTCACCTGTTCAAAGCAACAACGAAGCAGGGGGAACTAGTACAGGAACCAGTTCAACATTAGGAGGCACCAATGTAAACCTTGATATAAACAAATCTTGTAAGTATAATTCCTCTCACCCCTTTGATCTCATCATTAGTTATGTTAACAAGGGGATGGAAACAATGAATTCTAGTTTACAAAACTTTTGTGCTTTCTATTCCTTTCTTTCAAATGTTGAACTAACTGATTATAGGGATTCTTTAATATGAAGATTGGGTTCTAGCTATGCAAGATGAACTCAATCAGATTGAGAGAAATCAAGTTTGGCATCTTGAACCCAGGAAGGAAAACATGTCTGTTATTGGAACTAAATGGGTGTTCAGGATCAAACTGGATGATTAACGTATTATAGTTAGAAACAAGGCTAGGCTAGTGGTCCAAGGGTTTAACCAACAGGAAGGAATTGATTATGATGAAACCTTTGCTCTAGTAGCCAAGCTTGAAGCAATAAGGATTTTAATTGCTTTTGCTGCTCATATGAACTTCAAACTCTTTCAAATGGATGTTAAGACAGCCTTTCTTAATGGTTATTTGAAAGAAGATGTATATGTAGAACAGCCCCCTGGATTTGAGGATAGTGACTTGCCAAACCATGTTTTTAAACTTGACACACCTCTTTATGGTCTCAAACAAGCTTCTAGAGCATTGTATGAGATACTTTATAGTTTTCTTTTAGAAAATGGATATAAGAGAGGTTCGGTTAGCAAAACACTATTCTTAAAACAAAAGGGGAATTGATCTGCTAGTGGTTCAGATATATGTTGATGATATTTTGTTTGGAGCTACTAATCCTGATTTGTGTAATGAGTTTGCAGATTTGATGAAAAGTGAATTTGAGATGAGTATGATGGGAGAACTTGGATTCTTTCAAGGACTTTAAATCAAACAAACCAAGTATGGAATCATGATTCATCAACAGAAGTATCTCAAGGAGCTGCTGAGAAGATATGGTTTGCAAGACAGCAAATCCTTTGAAACACCTATTCCAACTTCTACAAAACTAAGCCTTGATGAGAAGGGAAAAGATGTTGAGGATAAGTTGTATAGAGGTATGATTGGCTCATTGCTTTACTTAACAGCCAGTAGGCTAGATATAGTGTTTTCAGTAGGGCTGTGTGCAAGATTTCAAAGCAACCCTAAAGAATGTCACCTAAAGGTTGTTAAGAGAATTTTAAGATATCTCAATGGTACTAATGATTTGTGTTTGTGGTATCCAAAAGGTAGCAGTATGAACCTTATAGGATACACAGATGCTGACTTTGCTAGTTTTATTGTGGAGAGGAAGAGCACTTCTGGAATGGATCACATCTTTGGTTCTTGTCTTATTTCATGGGGATCTAAGAAACAAAATTCTAAGGCATAATCTACAGCAGAGTGTCAGTACATTATTGCTGCTTTATGTTGTGCTCAGCTCATGTGGATAAAGTTACCAGTAAAGGATTTTGGGATCTGTTTCAAAAGTGTTCCCATTTTATGTGATAGCACAAGTGCAATCAATATTTCGAAAAATCCTATCCAGCATTCTAAAACCAGGCATATTGAGATTAGGCAACATTTTCTAAGGGACAATGTTGGAAAAGGTAATGTGGAATTGGAGTTTTGTAGATTAGAAGATCAACTGGCTGACATATTTACAAAACCTTTGAGAACAGAAATGTTCATCAAACTTCGTACCTTGTTGGGTATGATTAAAATTAGATAATGAGCTCTTTGGTCTTGACTTGTCCCTTTGGCTAGTCAAATGATGTCAACGTATATATATATATATATTTTGTTACTTTTTTGCTTTTTTAGGTCTCACAAAGTTCTTATGCGATGCTGAGATGATCAATTTAGTACTCAAGTACCTTAGTATAATCTTGAAAAGAGTAAGTTAGCACAGACTAGTTGAGGACCATTAGGGAACCAGATTCCTGAGGCGGTTATCTTAATCAGTCGGTTTCTTTTCAAAATTTCAAATTTTTGGAAATAAGTGTAGTGACGGTTATATTTATGGCAACTGCTTTTTTGGTTGAACGGACAAATCTTTCAAATATTTGAAGATAACCGTTTTGGTTCTTAAATCTTTTATAAATATATTGTTCTTGATCTTACTTTCATTTTTCATTTCATTTCCTTGATCTCATATTTTTTATATATTCTCTCTCGATCATATTTTTCTCTCACAAAACCTAAATTGTCTAAGTTATTCTTCTTTCTCTCACTAAAATCATTCAAAGTTTTTCTAAAATGCTCAAAGTAGAGGAAAGTTTCAGTCTCATCATGTCAAAGAGAAGAAGCACAAGATTAGTTGAGAAAGAAGTCAGTGAATCTCCTTAAATTGAAACGAAGAAATCAAAGAAGATGGTTGACAAAATAAATGAGTTTGTGGTAGAAGATGTGTTGGAAGAGGAAATTGATGAAGAGGAAGAAGCACCATTGATCCAAAAGAACGCCCAGCCGGAAACATCAAAAGCTCTCACCATCAAATCAGCCACCCCAAAATCCACCACAAAAACAACCAGCAAAAAAGCAAGTACTCCAAAACTAACCGCCAAAACTACCAAATCTTCTACACCAACATCCACAAAATCAACTACTGCCAAAAAGCCACCCACACCAAAATCAGAAGAATCCACACCAGTACCAGTGGAGACTTCTAAACCTAAAGATCATGAAATTGCTGAAGAGCCTTAACCAGAGAAGGAATTTGAATCCGAATCAGAGTCGGTTGAAAAAGAAGTTGAGGAAGAAGAAGTTGAATCAGAAGAGAAGGAAGTTGAACCCAAGGAGGATGTTGTTATAGCCATGCGAAAAGAATTGAAGGAAAATAAAGTGACTACAAAGAAACGGTCATCAAAAGCGGTAAAGGAAGTTGAGAAGAAGGTCACTAAACCAACAACCAAAAAATCCAAAACTCCCACTCCTAAAACCATCCCCAAACTAGTGGAGAAATTGAAGAAAAAGGAAGATGCTGAGGGTGAAAAGGAAGTTGAGATAACAGCTTAGAAGGAGGCCACTAAGACTATAACAAGCAAGGGAGCTCGAGTAAAAACGGTTGCGAGGAAGGGTGCTGAGGCTTCCAAAGGAAAGGCTATCATGCCCGAAGCACAACCAGACCAGCCCATAGCAGGGAAAAAGAGAAAGCAATCTGCTATTGTGATCTCTTCAAGTACTAAATCCAAGAAAAGTAAGTCCGCTACTCCTCAACCTCTATATAATCTTAAAGATAGACAAATTATGGTAGTTTTTTCTATTGTAAAGAGTTGGGTTACACAAAAGTTTTTGGTTGAGATTAAAGAGGCTTTAGACTTTCAAAAGTGGTCTGTGTTGTTTGCTAAAGATCTAGATGTTTTCATGCCATTGGTTAAATAATTTTATGAACACCTGCATACTCAGGATGATGGATCCTATTTCTCCTTTGTTAAAGATACTCCCATTAATCTGTTTGAAAAGAAACTGGCTGAAATTCTCAATGTTCCAACTAAGGGACTTAATGTATACTCAAGGGAGAATTGCCCTTCTGTCAAGGGATTCACAATAGAACATATCCAGACCAGATTGTTTACTAGTCCACCTGATCCCAAGCAAGGGTACACCATTGGCCACCTAAAGGTGCCAATCATGAGGATATTACATACCATAGCCTCAAAGATTGTGTGTCCTAGAGCATAAGGCCGTGTGAGTGTACGGTTGATGGATAGTGTTCTGACTTACTGCCTCATTGAACACATTCCTGTCAACCTCCCTAGTATGATGTTAGGTCATATGATCTGTTGTGTGGAGAAAGCACACCATGCTCTGCCCTATGGAGGATGGCTAACCCTGGTATTTAGACATTGGAAGGTTCCCATGGTGGGAGATTATGGCACCATGTCTAATCTCACTAATCAGATAATAGATCAGAAGGGCTTGACATATACAGGTGGTGTTTTGAAGATGAAGGATGAGGAAAGAAGTGATGCTGGTCTTGCTGGGACCAGTACAGAATCAGTTCAGGCAACCTATGCCTTGGTAAAGCAGCTAAGTGAACAAAATCAACTCATGTAGAATATGGTCAACATTGTCACTACTTTATGTGCTGCACTTCAGGAATCCTACTGGAGAATTGAGGTTCGTATTGATAAAGCTGGTATAACTGGAGAAGAGGATTCTGAAGAAAAGGAAGATTCATCAGAAGCTGTTGGTGATGCTGGTAATGAGGTTGTTGAACTGGTCTTTGAGAAGAAGGAAGAAGAGGATGATGAGGAACATGATGCAAGTACTTTAGAGGAAGAGGAATATGATGGGACTGAAAATGACTCTTGAGAATATTAAATTTCCTTTATTTCTTCTTATCTTCTCTTATTGATGCTAACCCCTCCTATTTATTGAACTCTTATTCTAGTTTCCCCTTTCCCCAATTACAAAGACATTGCTTTATGTAATTTGGTTCGTTGCTGGTCTGTAATCACTATTTAAGATAAGTAGATTTGGTACTTTGACAAGAGCAATGGTGGAATCAGCATCTCTAGAATTCTGTTAGAGCTACCTACATTAGCTTGAACTTAATATAATTAGTAGTTTAACTACTGATTGTGTTCAGTTGTTTGTTTACATGCTTTTATTCATTGACTGTTTTGATGATGCCAAAAGGGGGACGGCAAGTGTGAAGTTCTGATCTCTTCTACCTATCTCAGGGGGGGAAGAAGGTCAAATGAATGTCATTAATCTCTGTGTGTTGCAGCAACAAGAAGCAAGGTTAAGTCTTGCTAGTGGTGACAGAACCTACATGGTCTAGAAGTAAGTGTATTCAAAGCATTTTTGTAATACCCCACATTTTAACGTATTAAAACAAAGTATTTTTGTATTTTATGCATATGATTTTCGTATTTTATTCGTATAATTTTAATATTTTTATTGAAAATTATATTCAATAGAAGTATTAAATAAAAAGAAATTAATAAAAATAAAATAAATAGCAAGTTTTGGTTGAAAGTAGTTATTTGTGTTCTTAAATAATATTTTTATGGTTAATAATATTTTAAAAGCTTCTAAAAATAGATTTCAAAAGTTTCCTAATTTATTTAGGAGTATGTATGGGCCTCACCAAAATCCTACTTTGGGGCCTATAAATACCCTATAAAACCTAAAATTTTAACTTTTTCATGATCATATTAGTCATTAGGATTCCAAAAATTTAGAGAGAAAAGGGAGAAAAAAAAAAAGACTTGCAAATTCCGAAAAAAAAATTTCAGTTCCAAAAATTTCAAAAAGAAAAATATATTTTTGTGCCTCGGGATCCGTGCAGCGCTGGACCCCATCGCCGCAGCCACCGTGCCACCGCTGTACTTCTTCCCCTCTTGTGATATTTTCGAACTCTTTATAAAAAAAATTCTACTTCTTTATTTTTGATTGAGTCTTGCAAATTCATGTTTATAATTATGTTTAATCATGTTTTGATATAAGTATGAATTGTTTTAAGGCATGAATTAATTTTGTTGTTCATGATATTATAGATTAGGGTTTGAAAATTTTATGAAGTTATGATTTTATGAATTTTTATGTTCTAAACTTGGATATTATGATCATAAACTATTGCTGGGTGAATTTATGATGATGTTGTTAAGTTTAGATTGATTTTTTAGGTTTTCAACTTATTTTATAAAGCTATCCAAATTTTATAATCATGAATCTAAGTTGAATAAATATTATGAACATGTTTTGGCATATGGACAATTGTTCTAAAGCCTAGATTGATTTCATAAATATGTTAGTAGATTGTATAAGTGTTTTGGCATGAAATTATGATGTTTTCATAAGTCTTTCATGACTTTAAAGTTAAGAAATAAATACGAAATTTTAATAAAAACAAGTTAAATTGAGTTTAAAGTATCCAAGTTGTACTAGTATGATCACTCATCAATTCTATATTGATCTATATAAATTTTAGTATGTTTTATGAAGTTTAAAATTGATTTTAAGCAGGTTTAACATGCTGTCCGGATTTTATAAATTACTTAATTAGGCTATTAAAGTTTGTAATAAGCATAAATTGATCATATAAGTTAAGTAATACATTGTATGATTGATTTGTGTTGTTTTCGGAAGTTGTCAAGGAGTTTTGATAAATTTAGATTGTTGTCCACTTTCTAGAGTGGCATAAAAATTTTATTAAGGTTTTATAAAGCATAAATAAGTCGCGAAAACTAAGTAGTATTGCAATGGAAAAGTTAAAGTGAAGTATGGAATTGAATAGAGACCATAAAAGGAAGTTTTGGACAAAGTTTCCAAATTTAGAAGTTAGTTATAGTTGTTGTAGAATTTAGTCAACAAGGTTTTAATTTAGTTCGGTCTTTCCTTGTGTAGGAGACTTTTAATTAGTCCACTTCTAGAAGTTGTGGCGGAGCACAATTATTATACAAGGTACGTAAGTACTAAAGACAAACATAAGAGTTACAATGCATGCTTGAGTAATTCTTGATTACATGAAATTTGTATGCTTGTTTTGAATCATGAATATATATGCGTGGCAAGTTTGTTAGTAGCATGTTCTTAAAGTATGATGGCATTCCATGATTACTTAGAAAGTTTCATTTTTATAAGCTTGAATTGGAATGTTATGATCAGTTTAATATGGCCAATAGTTTATTGATCAAGGGAGAAAGTTGTTTTTAAGTTGGTTAGTTACTTAATCAACAAGAAAGATAGTTGTGAATTTTTATTCACATAATTAAAAGAAGTTATGAGCAATTATTTTATATATAATACCACTCATTGTTTTATGTGTGGTCAAGAAGAAAGGAAGTTATTAGCCACTCACAATTAATGTGTGGTAAAGAAAGTCCAGTTTAATTAAATGACACACATAAAGACTAAATTTGAATCACCTTCAATTGAAGATAATTAAATTGGCTTACTTGATTGGATGCATGTTTTTTTATGTGATGTTGCATGAGAGTCATAACATTGTTAAACCTGTCAAATCACGTAAAGTGTGAGAGGACTTGCATCAAAACTCTTGGAACATATATACCTTGAGTATGAACAACGGGGGGAGTCGTATGGAATAGTGATCTATGACTCCTAATTGGAGTACAAGACGTTGTACTCTTTTATATTTTTAATGCGATGGATATCTGTCACTTTATGTGACATAGTAATACGTTTCGGGTGTTGCTCACCAACTGGTGCCCAATTGGGCAATGATTTTTAAGGAGGAAAATCGTTCGATGCGGGATATATAATTTTAAATATAGTAATTAATTTAATTGAGTTCATGTACAGGAAAGGGGTTGTCAAAGTATGTTGAGTGCATGTTTTATTTCTTATTGTTATTGCATAAGTCTTTAGGAGTTATGTACTCAGCTTTGTTGACTGTTTGTTTTCTGTGCATGGCTTTGTCTTGGACTTGGCCCTACGAGGACCCACTTGTGGTGAGTTGTCTAGTAAAAGAAAAGTTGTAGGTACAAGTGGGCATAAGTCATTTCATGATGGGATGGAGTGAAAGCACTTGTTGTGTTTTGTAGCTTTACTTTATTATAATTGCTTATGAAGACTAACACTTATTTTTTTTGTTTGGATTTCGAAAGATTCTCAATATTAGTTTTGGTTTTGGTTTTTAAAGGGCCATTAATATTGTCCCGAAGTGTAATAAGTTTATAGTTGATTTTTATTTTGAATTTGTTTGAAGTTTAGTTTTGAATTGTTTTGGTTTAAGACTTCCGCTGTAGTACTTTGATAATTGTGTTAGCCGTTATCACGGTGGCGGTAATGCTTTGGTTTTTCCGTAATTAGTAGTTTTATTAAATATAGTTCGTATTAATTTACTATGTTTTTCGAAAAAATGAGAAGTAGGAAATTAGGAAAATCCAGGGTGTTACAAAGTGGTTACCAGAGCTTATATTTTGAAATAAAATAAATTTTATTTTAGGGTACCCTAAGTTTTATTTTTGGAAATAGGAATTTCTTAAATTGGAAACTTTTTGAAAATGGAATTTTTCTAAAAATAGTAATTTCCGAAAATGGAAAGTTTTGAAAAATAAATTATGTGTGCAAGTATGCAAGGAATTCAGGTATGTATTATGTGTTATTGCTTTAATACCATGTGGTGAGCTTGGATAGGAAGTTTGGGCATGTAGGATAGACTTTGTTTCTGTTCTTTCACGCATAAAAGTGTATGTTCAAGGTGATGCTTATGTGAATCGTTGGGTGTAAAGAAAATTTTATGTTAGCTACAGGACCTCCTTTTTGTAGAATTGTTAGTTAGTTTTTTTTTTTTTTTTTGAGAAGGATGGACCATTAGTTTTAAGTTTTGTGCAGGATGACAGATAGTATGCCTATTAAGTATACTCAAATAGGGACATTGGAGAAGAAAGACTATGAAAGTCCACCTCAATACGTTTGGAAGATACGGTTCTACTGTTGGTACAAGAATACACTGTTGAAGTTACCCCAATGGGATCAGCCTTACTACGTAGCAGCTTTGATTGTTAGGTGTTTACCCGACTGCTCACCCAACTTAGAAATTAAGGCGTAGTTTAGCGATTTTCATTTTCTTGGAGGCCTTCCAAACTATTCTAAGTATAAAGATGCTGTTGGCCAGTGAGGTTGTGATTGGAGGTTCTTGGAGGGATATATTGCTAAGAAGGAATAGGAGTATCAAGAAATGAATGCGAATGAGGAGACCCCGCCCGCACCAAGCCCATAGGGTAGCCAAGGGAGTGAAGACCAAATGGTAGAGGAGACTCCTACAGGTTCGAAGACTGGTGAATCCAAGGATAGTTCCTGTTATGAAATTGAGGCCCCAGATCCAGTAATCCCGATATATGTGGACTTGGTAACCGAATCTGAAGAAGAGAAGGAAGAATTAGATCCCGAGGTAGACATAGAAGGAGAAGGAGAAGAAACTGATGAAGAAATGGGGGATGACACTAAGGATGACCCAGAATTCGTACCAAAGAAATATCTTATGTCAAGAGACAAGAAGGATAATGTTAATATGTAGAGACTTTTGTTTAGATATAGTTAACTATTGATGTCTAATGTTTTAATGTCTAGTTGAACACTTTAAGTTATTGTTTACCTTAGTTTGAATAAGTGGTAGTGAGCCATAAGAAGTAATGAGAAAAGTTGAGTAATAAATTTATTTTATGTGTTAGAGCCTCAAGTAGAATAGAACCAAGGGAAATATTTTTATTTCTTATGTGCTTTATTCTTATTATAATAATTGTGTAAATAATCAAGACAAAGTGAATCATTCACTCTAAAAGAACGAAATTTCTTTTATGAGATGAAATGAGACAGTATTTTATGATTTATGTCTATGTTGTCCTAACTTAGATTTAATTTAATACAAAGGTCTTTTCCTCTACAGGAGATATAGAATGGTTGAACGTAACAACAATCAGCTAAAAGAAGTAGTGAGGCAATTAGCTACTATAGCTGAACAGTTAGCTGCCAGAGGAAATGGAAATGGTAGTGACCCTGCTAGGGAACTCTTCATGAAAATTTCTCAAAGCAAGCCACCCACTTACCAAGGAGAGCACAATCCAACTGTTCTAGAGGGATGGTTGAGAGAGTTTAATAAATTGTTTGGGGTAGTTGAGTGTCTAGAGGAGCTTAAGGTGAACTATGTTGTGTACTATCTTAGGGGAGAAGCTGATTTATGGTGGTCACAAAATGAGGTTGTAATAAGGGCTTTACCAGGATTTAATAGGGAAATGTTTCAGGAGCAGATCCGTAATAAGTTCTACCCTGTGTTTCTTTAGAAACAGAAGGCTGAGGAGTTTCTAGAACTTAAGATGGGGAGTATGTCTGTTACTGAGTACTACTCTAAGTTCATAGAGTTATCTAGGTTTGCTGCTGAGGTTGTAGCAACTAAGAGGCTGAAAGCTATCTGTTTTGAGAGAGGGTTACCCTTAGATTTACAGTCACAACTAGCTGGACAAATCTTTGAATCCTTAAATGATTTGTATGGTAGAGCTGCACACTTGTATGCCATAGACCAAAAGAAGAAGGAGGTAAAGAAGGAAAGCAAGACGAGGGAGAAAAGGAAGGATGGTGGAGGAAACTTCAACCAACAAGGGAATCATGTTGGATATAAGAGACCCCGTTTCAACAACAACTTCCAGGGTAATAGGGGAAACTTTGGGAAGCCTAATTCTGGAAATGGGAATAGGACTCAGATGGCTAGTCAATGAGGGCGAGTGTACTTTTGCAAGAAGTGTCCCAACAATCACCCAGGGAAGGACTGTGCAGGGAACCCTGTGACTTGTCAATTGTGTAACAAACTTGGACACCGTGAGTATGAGTGCTTCTCTAAGAACAAAGGAAAGGAGGGACAGAATTCTCAAACTAGGGGAAATTCAGCTGGGGGATAACAAAAGGGTTTCCAAGGAAATATGGGAGGAAAGGTGACATCTCAAGTCGGAAGTAGGAATGGGAGAGGAAATGGAGGAGGACATACTAAGACCTCAAACAATAGAAAGCTGATGTGATGGCTCGAAGTGAAGCGGATGCTAATAAAGATGTGATCACTGGTACTTTTTCTATTCACTCTTTACCTGTTAAAGTTTTGTTTGATTCTGGTGCAACATACTCTTTTGTTTCCACTAAACTCCTAGAAAAGTTAAAACTTGTGTTGGGAAAAGTAGATGCAGTAGACATGTCAATAGTGTTACCTTCAGGACAAGAAGTGCAATGTTCAAGGAGATATCAAGATGTTCCTATCGAAATTGAGGGAGTGGAGTTTAAGGCTAACCTAATCGAGTTTGATTTAGGTGACTTAGAAGTGATCTTAGGGATGGATTAGTTGAGTAAGCATAAGGCTGAGATTCAATGTGAACCACAGAAGATCTCGTTGGTGAATATGGATAAGAAGGTGAGCTATTGGAGGGCAGGAAGACCAAAACACAACAAAATAGTGTCAGTAATGAGGTTTGCTAGGTTTGTGAAGAGAGGTTTTCCAATTTACCTTTGTAGTGTGAGAGATGTAGATCATGTTGAGACTGCTAAACGTGAGGATATTGAAGTAGTGAGGGACTTCCTTGATGTGTTTCTGAAGGAGATTTCGGGAATGCCACTGACTTTACCATAGAATTAGTCCTAGGAACAGCACCTATTTCTGAAGCACCCTATAGGATGGCGCCTGCAGAAATGAGTGAGTTAAGGAACAATTACAGGATTTGTTGGAAAAGGGTTACATTAGGCGTAGTGCTTCACCTTGAGGAGCACCAGTATTGTTTGTATAGAAGAAAGATGGGAGTTTGAGATTGTGTATTGACAATAGGGAACTGAATACAGTGACGATCAAGAATAAGTATCCATTACTAAGAATTGATGACTTGTTTGATCAATTGAAAGGAGCTACGGTGTTTTCGAAACTTGACTTGAGGTCAGGATACCATCAATTGAGGATTGCTAATGAGGACATACCGAAAACTGCTTTTCGCACTACGTATGGACACTATGAATTCACTGTTATGCCTTTTGGGTTGACCAATGCGCCAGCAATTTTTATAGATTTAATGGATAGAATCTTCCAAAGGTTTTTGGATAAATTTATGGTCGTTTTCATTGATGACATCTTGGTGTATTCTAAGAGTAAGGAAGAACATGTGGAGCATTTGCGGACAATCTTGATGACGTTAAGGGAAAATGAGTTATATGCTAAGTTCTCGAAATGTGAATTCTGGTTGGAGAAAGTAGCATTCTTAGGGCATATTGTGTCTAAAGAGAGAGTTGAAGTAGATCAAGCCAAAATTGAAGCAGTTAAGGAGTGGCCTACACCGAAGAATGTAACGGGTGTACGGAGTTTCTTAGGGTTAGCAGGTTACTATAGGAGGTTTGTGAAGGACTTTTCAAGGATTGCTAAACCCATGACTTCGTTAATGAAGAAAGACTTTATATTTGAGTAGAGTAATAAGTGTGAAGAGGCATTTCAGACTTTGAAAGAGCGTTTGACTACAGCTCCAGTGCTAACCTTGCCAGATGGAAGTGACTCTTATGATGTGTATAGTGATGCTTCTAAAAATGGTTTGGGATGTTTGTTAATGCAAAATAGGAAGGTGGTAGCTTGTGCTTCGAGACAATTGAAACCATATGAGGTTAACTACCCTACTCATGATCTAGAGTTAGCAACAATAATGTTTGCCTTGAAAATATGGAGACATTACTTGTATGGAGTGAAATGTAGGATATACACCGACCACAAGAGTTTAAAGTACTTTTTCACTTAAAAGGATTTAAATATGTGACAAAGGAGATGGCTCGAGTTGATCAAGGATTACGACCTAGATATCCGATACCATGAAGGGAAAGCCAATGTGGTAGCCGATGCTCTAAGTCGTAAAACAAAACATGGGATGAATACCTTGGTAGTTGCTAATGAGCTATGTAAGGACATAGAGAGATTGAGTTTGGAAATAGTGAAAGAGGGAGAGTTGGAAGGGATTCTTTGTAGTCTTAGTATCCAACCAACAATACTTGAGGAAATTAAGAAGAACCAAGAAGGAGATGTAAAACTGGACAAAATTAAGGAAAAGCTAAAAACAGGAAAGCCTATGGATTTTAAGATTCATGAAGATGGAAGCTTAAGGTATAAGAGAAGGTGGTGTGTACCACAGAAATATGAGGATTTGAAGCGAAGAATCATGGAGGAGGGTCATAATACCCCGTATTCAGTGCATCTTGGAGGCGATAAACTTTACAAGGATTTAAAGAAGATTTACTGGTGGCCTAGGATGAAGAGAGAAGTGGCTGAATTTGTGAGTAAATGTCTTACTTGTCAAAAGGTTAAATTTGAGCATAAAAGACCTCAAGGAGATGCCCAACCACTTGAGATACCAGGATGGAAATGGGATTGCATTTCGATGAACTTTATGACTTGCTTGCCAAAGTCTAAGAATCAGAATGCTACCATATGGGTAGTGGTAGATAGACTCACTAAGTCAGCAGTTTTTATACCCATGAAAGAGACTTGGAAAATGGAACAGCTTCAAAAAGCTTACATAAAATATTTTGTGAGGCTACATAGAGTTCCAAAGGATAGCATGTCGGATAGGGATTCTAGGTTTCTTTCGAAATTCTGGAAAACTGTTCAGGAGAACTTTGACACGACTTTGAAGATGAGTACAGCTTTCTATCCAGCAACAGATGGACAAACAGAGAGAACCATACAAACCTTAGAAGACATGCTAAGGGCTTGTGTAATGGACGTTCAAGGGAATTGGGAGGATCACTTAGATCTCATTGAGTTTTCATACAACAATAGTTACCATGCAAGTATTGGCATGACACCCTTTGAAGCTTTGTATGGAAGGAAGTGTAGGAGCCCTTTGTGTTGGAACGACATAAGTGAAACAGTGATTCTAGGACCTCAATTAATAGAGGAGACCACCGAGAAAATTAGAGTAATACAAGCAAAGATTCAAGCAGCACAAGATAGATAAAAGTCCTATGCGGATAAAAAAACCAAAAAGTTGTGTTTGATGTTGGCGACAAGGTGTTACTTAGGGTATCACCAATGAAAGGAGTGATGAGATTTGGAAAGAAAGGGAAGTTGAGCCCAAAGTACATAGGACCCTATGAGATCTTGCAAAGGTTTGGAAAGGTTAGCACTACCAATGGAGTTGAGAAATGTTCACAATGTTTTCCATGTGTCTCAACTAAGGAAGTATGTGCCAGATGAGTCACATGTGTTACAACATGAAGCAATAGAGTATGGCCAAAGTTTGACCTATGAAGAGAGGCCAATTAAAATCCTAGATAGTAAAGTCAAGGACACTCGTAGAAAGAGTGACAAAAAAGTGAAGGTGTTGTGGTGTAATGTAACACCCTGGATTTTCCTTAACTTTCTACTTCCTAATTTTTCCGGAAAACATGTTAAACTAGTAGTTATAATATTTTTTTTAAAGTACTATATATGGAAAAACCAAAGTATTAACGGCACCGTGATAACGCCTATGGCATTTATCAAAGTACTACAGCGGAAGTCTTTAAAACCAACACAATCTAAAACTAAACTTCAAACAACTTTATAATAAAATCAAACTTTAAATTTATTACACTTCGGAACCATATTACTGGCCCTTTAAAACCAAACCGAAATTAATAATCAGAAGTCTTTCAAAATCCCAAACAATCAAATAAAGGTTAGTCTCTGAAAGAAAATGAAATAAGGTAAAACTACAACCACATGAAGCGCTCTCACTCTATCCCATCATGAATTGACTTATGCCCACTTGTACCTGCAGCTTTCCTTTAACTAGACAAATACTCACCACAAGTGGTTCATCGTAGGGCCAAGTCCAAGACTAAGCCATGCACACAAAGCAAACAGTCAGCAAAGCTGAGTACATAATTACTAAATACTATGCAATAACAAAAAGGACATAAAACATGCACTCAACTTACCTTTGACAACCTTCTTACCTGTACATGGACTCAATAAAATTATTATTATATTTAACATTTGGATTCGGCATCGAACGGTTTTCCTTTCCTTTAAAACGCTCTATTGGGCACCAACTTGGGAGCAACTCCAAGAAGGAATTACCTATGTCACACGAGGTGACGGATATCCAACGTATTTATACTATAAAAGAGTACAATGTCTTGTACTCCAATTAGAAATCATTGATCACTGTTCCATATGACTCTCCCCTTTGTTCATACTCAAGGTATATACGTTCCAAGAGTTTTGGTGCGAATCCTCTTATACTTTACGTGATTTAACAGGTTTAACATTATTATGACTCTCATGCAACATCAGTTAAAGACATGCATATAATCAAGCAACCATATTCATTATCTTTACTTTAAGGTGATTTCAAATTAACTTAAGTGACTCCTTTAATTAAACTGAACCTCCTGTACCACACATTAACTGTGAGTGGCTAAAGACTTACTTTCTTTTTTACCACACATTATACTGTGAGTGGTATTATAACTTATTTTCTTCTTGACCACACATTAAACTGTGAGTGGCATTACAACTTACTTTCTTCTTGACCACACATTAAACTGTGAGTGGTATTATATGCATAAATAATTGCTCAATACTTCTATTAATCATGTGAACAAATTCACTACTACCTTTTTTTTTTATTACATATCTAATCAACTTTAAAAATTATCTTCTTCCTTTATTCCTAAAACTGATGGCCAAACTATATTGATCAGAACATTCCAACTCAAGCTTATGAAAAATTTAACTTTCTATTTAACATGGAATGTCATTAACATTAGAAACATGCTACTAACAACTTGTTATGCATATAAATTCATGATCCAAAACAAGCATGCATTCTAAACCCCTATGTTTGCCTTTAGTACTTACGTACCTTGTAAATAGTTGTGCTCCGCCACAACACTAGAAGTGGACTAAATCAAAGTCTCCTACACAAGTAAAACCGAGCTAAATTAAAAACCTTGTTGACTAAATTTTACAACAACCTTAACCAACTTCTAAATTTGGAAACTTTGTCCAAAACATTCCTTATTTGTTCTCTATTGAATTCCATACTTCAATTTTCTCCTCTACTCCAATTCTACTTAGTTTTCGGGACTTAATTATACTTTATAAAACCTTAATAAAAAATTTATGCCACTTTTAGAAAAGTGGACAGCAATCTAAACTTATCAAAACTCTTTGAAACTTCTGAAGATGACACAAATCAATCATATAATGTATTACCTTACTTACATGATCATTTTATGCTATTTACATACTTTTAAAGGCTATTTAATTAATTTATAAAATCTGGACAGCATGTTAAACATGCTTAAAACCACTCTTAAACATCATAAAACGTACTAAAATTTATATATTTCATCATAGAATTGATGTGTGATCATACTAGTGCGATTTGGACACTTTAAACTCAATTTAACTTGTTTTTATTAAAATTTCAGATTTATTTCTTAACTTTAAAGTCATGAAAGACTTATGAAAACATCATGATTTCATGTCAAAACACTTCTATAATCTACTAACATGTTTATGAAGTCAATATAGGCTTTAGAACAATTTTTTCATATGATTAAACATGTTTATAATATTTGTTCAACTTAAATTCATGATTATAAAATTTTCACAACTTTATAAAACAAGTTTAAAACCCTTAAAAATCAATCTAAACTTAATAACATCATCATAAATTCAGCCAACAATAATTTATGATCATAATATCAAAGTTTAGAACCTAAAAATTCATAAAAATCATAACTTTATAAATTTTCAAACCCTAATTTATAATTTCATGAACAACAAATTTAATTCATGCCTTAAAGCAATTCATACTTATATCAAAACATGATTAAACTTATAAATACGTGATTAAACACAATTATAATCATAAATTTGTAAGATTGAATCAAAAATAAAGAAGTAGAATTTTTTTTTTATAAAAGGTTCGAAATTATACCAAACGGGGAGGAGGTCCGGCGGTGCAACGGGTGGCTGCCGCGGTGGTGCTGTGGCCGGCGGTGGGGTCCGGCTGGGCACAAATCCCAAGGCTCCAAGAATTTCTGGAATCCTAATTGACTAGTATGATCAGTAAAATTTGGAATTTTAGGTTTTGTAGGGTATTTATAGGCCTCATAGTAGGCTTTTGGTGGGGCCCATAAACACTCCTAAGAAAATTAGGAAACCTTAAAAAAACTATTTTTAGAAGTTTTAAAAATATTTTTAATCACAAAAATACTATTTTAAAATACAATTCATACTTTTAATTAAAACATTATTATTTACTATATTTTTGTTAATTTCTTTTTATTTAATACCTTTATTGAACATAATTTTCAATAAAAATACTAAAATTATACGAATAAATACAAAGATTATACGCATGAAATACAAAAATACTTTGTTCAAATATGTGAAAATGTGGGGTATTACAGTTTACCCCCCTTAAAAGAAGTTTCGTCCCGAAACTTTGTGTAGGTTAGTGTATGGAATTTCAATAGAGACTACTCTTACTTCATACTTTGTTACTAAAACTTCTATGTTGTTGTAGACTTTAGACACTACTTTACAACTTCTATTAGACAAACATGAAACTTCTTACTTAAAAGTCACAAAAACTCGTAAAAACTTATAACATTGAGGGTAAAACGCCCGGCGAAACTAGTCGCTTTCTACCCCCCCCCCCCTTAAAAGGAGTTTCGTCCCTGTAACTGTACTACTAACCTGAAAAAGCTCTGGATACTTTTCTCTCATCAAATCTTCAGCATCCAAAGTAGCTTCTTTGGTTTCTTGGTTAGACCACAACACTTTCACTATCTTGACACTCTTTCTACGAGTATCTCTGAGCTTACTATCTAGGATTTTGATTGGCCTCTCCTCATAGGTCAAACTTTGGTCTAACTATATCGCTTCAGGTTGCAACACATGTGACTCGTCCGGCACAAACTTCCTTAGTTGAGACACATGGAAAACATTGTGAACTTTGCTCAACTCCATTGGTATTGCTAGCTTATAAGTTACCTTTCCTACCTTTTGCAAGATTTCATAGGGTCCTATGTACTTTGGGCTTAACTTCCCTTTCTTTCCAAACCTCATCACTGCTTTCATTGGTGATACTTTAAGTAACACCTTGTCGCCAATTTCGAACACAACATCTTGGCGCTTTTGATCCGCATAGGATTTTTGTCTATCCTGTGCTGCTTGAAACTTTGCTTGTATTAATCTAATTTTCTCTGTGGTCTCCTCTATTAACTGAGGTCCTAGAATTACTGTTTCACTTATGTTGTTCCAACACAAAGGGCTCCTACACTTCCTTCCATATAGAGCTTTAAAGGGTGCCATGCCAATACTTGCATGGTAACTATTGTTGTACGAAAACTCAATGAGATATAAGTGATCCTCCCAATTCCCTTTGAAGTCCATTACACAAGCCCTTAGCATGTCTTCTAAGGTTTGTATGGTCCTCTCTGTTTGCCCATCAGTTGCTGGATGGAAAGCTGTACTCATTTTCAAGATCGTGCAAAAGTTCTCCTGAACACTTTTCCAGACTTTCGAAAGAAACCTAGAATCCCTATCCGACACGATATCCTTTGGTACTCCATGTAACCTCAAAACAAGTTTTATGTAAGCCCTTGCAAGTTACTCCATTTTCCAAGTCTCTTTCATGGGTATAACCACTGTTGTTCGACTTAGTGAGTCTATCTATCACTACCCATATGGTATCGTTCTGATTCTTAGACTTTAGCAAGCAAGTCACAAAGTCCGTTAAAATGCTATCCCATTTCCATCCTGGTATTTCAAGTGGTTGAACTTCTCCTTAAGGTCTTTTATGCTCAAATTTAACCTTTTGACAAGTAAGACATTTACTCACATATTCAGCCACTTCTCTCTTCATCCTAGGCCACCAATACATCTTCTTTAGATCCTTGTAAAGTTTATTGCCTCCAGGATGCACTGATTACGGGGTACTATGACTTTCCTCCATTATCCTTCGTTTCAAATCCTCACATTTCTGTGGTACACACCACCTTTCCTTATACCTTAAGCTTCCATTCTCATGAATCTTAAAATCCATAGGTTTTCCAGCTTTCACCTTTTCCTTAATTCTGTCCAGTCTTACATCCCCTTCCTGACTCATTCTAATTTCCTCGAGTATTGTTGGTTAGATACTAAGATTGCAAAGAATCCCTTCCAACTCTCCCTCTTTAACTATTTCCAAGCTCAATCTTTCCATGTCTTTACATAGCCCATTAGCAACTACCAAGGTATTCATTCCATGCTTCGTTTTACGACTCAGAGCGTCGGCTACCACATTGGCTTTCCCTTCATGGTATTGAATATCCAAGTCGTAGTCCTTGATCAACTCGGACCATCTCCTTTGTCTCATGTTTAAATCTTTTTGAGTGAAAAAGTACTTTAAACTCTTGCGGTCTGTGTATATCCTACACTTCACTCCATATAAATAATGTCTCAAAATTTTCAAGGCAAACACTATTGCCGCTAACTCCAAATCATGTGTAGGGTAGTTAACCTCATATGGTTTCAATTGTCTCGAGGCATAAGCTATCACCTTTCTATTTTGCATCAACACGCATCCCAGACCATTTTTAGAAGCATCACTAAACACATCATAAGAGTCACCTCCATCTGGTAAACTTAGCACTGGAGCTGTAGTCAAACGCTCTTTTAAAGTCTGAAATGCCTCTTCACATTTATTACTCCACTAAAACTTACAGTCTTTCTTCATTAACGAAGTAATGGGCTTAGCAATCCTCGAAAATTCTTTCACAAACCTTCTATAGTAACCTGCTAACCCTAAGAAACTCCGTACATCCGTTACATTCTTTGGTGTAGGCCACTCCTTGACTGCTTCCATTTTGGTTGGATCTACCTCTACTCCCTCTTTAGACACAATATATCCCAAGAATGCTACTTTCTCTAACCAGAATTCACATTTTGAGAACTTAGCATATAACTCATTTTCCCTTAATGTCATCAAGATTGTCCTCAAATGCTCCACATGTTCATCCTTGCTCTTAGAATACACCAATATGTCATTAATGAAAACGACTACAAAATTATCCAAAAACCGTTAGAAGATTCTATTCATTAAATCCATAAAAATTGCTAGTGCATTGGTCAACCCAAAAGGCATAACAGTGAATTCGTAATGCCCATACCTAGTGCGAAAAGTTGTTATCGGTATGTCCTCATTAGCAATCATCAATTGATGGTATCCTGACCTCAAGTCAATTTTCGAAAACACCGTAGCTCCTTTCAATTGATCAAACAAGTCATCAATCCTTGGCAATGGATACTTATTCTTGATCGTCACTTTATTCAGCTCCCTATAATCAATACATAAACTCAAACTCCCATCCTTCTTTTTGACAAACAGTACTGGTGCTCCCCAAGGTGAAGCACTAGGCCTAATGTACCCCTTTTCCAACAGATCCTGCAACTGCTCTTTCAATTCGCTCATTTCCGCAGGCGCCATCCTATAAGGTGCCTTGGAAATAGGTGTTGTTCCTGGGACTAAGTCTGTAGTAAAGTCAATCTCCCGCTTCGGTGACATTCCCGGAATCTCCTCCGGAAACCATCAAGAAAGTACTTCACTACTTCAATATCATCAGGTTTAGCAGTCTCAATCTGATCCACATCTTGCGCACTACAAAGGTAAATCGGAAAACCTCTTTTCACAAACCTAGAGAATCTCATTATTGACATTATTTTGTTGTGTTTTGGTCTTCCTGTCCTCCAATAGCTCACCTTTTTACCCTTATTTACCAACGAGATCTTCTGTGGTTCACACTAAATCTCAGCCTTATGTTTACTCAACCAATCCATTCCTAAGATCACTTCTAGGTCACCTAAATCAAACTCGATTAGGTTAGCCTTAAACTGCACTCCCTCAATTACAATAGGAACATCCTGGTATCTCCTTGAACATTGCACTTCTTGTCCCGAAGGTAACACTATTGACATGTCTACTGCATCTACTTTTCCCAACATAGGTTTTAACTTTTCTAAGAGTTGACTGGAAAAAAAAGAGTTTGTTGCACCAGAATCAAACAAAACTTTAACTGTTACGCAATAAATAGAAAAAGTACCGATGATCACATCCTTATTAGCATCCGCTTCGCTTCGAGCTATCACATTCAGCTTCTCAGTGTTTGAGGTCTTAGGCTGCCTTCCTCCATTTCCACTCCCATTCCTACTTCCGACTTGAGAGTTCACCTTTCCTCCCATTTTTCCTTGGAAACCCTTTTGTTGTCCCCCAACCAAATTCCCCTTAGCTTGAGAATTCTGTCCCTCCTTTCCTTTGTTCTAAGAGAAGCACTCATACTCGCGATGTCCAAGTTTGTTACACAATCTACAAGTCACTAGATTCCCTGCACAGTCTTTTCCTGGGTGGTTGTTGGGACACTTCTTGCAAAAGTATACGCGCCCTCCTTGACTAGCCACCTGAGTCCTATTCCCCTTTCAAGAATTAGGCTTCCCAAAGTTTCCCCTATTACCCTGGAAGTTGTTGTAACGAGGTCTCTTATAACCACCATGATTCCCTTGTTGGTTGAAGTTTCCTCCACCATCCTTCCTTTTCTCCCTCGTCTCACTCTCCTTCTGTACTTCCTTCTTCTTTTGGTCTATGGCATACAAGTGTGCAGCCCAACCATATAAGTCATCCAAGGATTCAATGATTTGTCCAGCTAGTTGTGATTGTAAGTCTAAGGGTAACCCCCTCTCAAAACGACTAGCTTTCAACCTCTCAGTTTCCACAGCCTCAGGAGCAAACCTATACAGCTCTATAAACTTAGAGTAGTACTCAGTAACAGACATACTCCCCATCCTAAGTTCTAGGAACTCCTCAGCCTTCTGTTTCTGAAGAAACACAGGGTAAAACTTATTACGAATCTGCTCCTGGAACATTTCCTTATTGAATCCTGGTAAAGCCCTTACTACAGCCTCATTCTGTGACCACCATAAGTCAACTTCTTCCCTAAGATAGTAAACAACATTGTTCACCTTAAGTTCCTCTGGACACTCAACTGCCCCAAACAATTTATTGAATTCTCTCAACCATCCCTCTAGAATAGTTAGATTGTGCTCTTCAAGGTATGTGGGTGGCTTGCTTTGAGAAATTTTCTTAAAGAGTTCCCCAGCAGGGTCATTACCATCTCCATTTCCTCTGGCATCTAACTATTCAGCTACAGTAGCTAATTGTCTTATTACCTCATTCAGCTGATTGTTGTTACGTTCAGCCATTATATTTCTTCTTTAGAGGAAAAGACCTTTGTATTAAATTAAGTCTATCTATAAGTTAGGACACAGAGACTTAAATCATAAATCACTTTTTCATTTCATCTCATAAAAGAAATTTCATTCTTTTAGAGTGAATGATTCACTTTGTCTTGATTGTTTACACAACCATTAGAATAAGAATAAAGCATATAAGAAATAAAAATAATTCCCTTGGTTCTATTCTAATTAAAGCTTTAATCATAAAATCATTTTATTACTCCACTAGTAGAAAAAAAGGATTTTGCTGCGCCACATTTGCTGCGGTTCTTTGTGATTTTTAAAGAACACAGCAAATACTTGTTGATGATTTCAACACAAAATTATTTGCTGCGGTTAAAGTATTTGCTACGTTTTTTTTGTTATTTGCTGCGGTTATAACCGCAGCAAATAATTCAACAAAAAATTAAACAAAGACTTCGCCCCAAGCCCAGCCCAAAAGGAGGGGTATAAAAGCAAAAAAAAAAAAACCCTAACCCTATCTCTCTTTTCTATCTTCTCTGATGTTCTCTCTCTACTCTAAAAACCCTAACCCTCACCTCAACCGTTTTCGGCTGCCTCTCACCAAAATTAGTCAAAACATTATTCTTCATCAAAATCAAATTTTCTTCAATCATTGTAGTTTA
Source organism: Suaeda aralocaspica (assembly GCA_016808085.1). Lineage (NCBI taxonomy): Eukaryota > Viridiplantae > Streptophyta > Magnoliopsida > Caryophyllales > Amaranthaceae > Suaeda > Suaeda aralocaspica. The sequence continues at coordinate 1,173,659 of PYUH01000034.1, read as the reverse complement.
ATTTAGGTTTCTTCAATCAAATTTTCTTCATTAGGTTTCCGGCGACGGTGATGCATTTTCATCTGCTTCGTTTCCGGCATCATCTTCTTCTCCTTCACCTTCGTTTTTACCTCCAATGGCGGATTCATCAACCTTGAGTCTTCGAATAAAAAACTAGAGGTTTAATTTCTGTCTATTGAAGCTAATTTGTCAGTTTTTAGGTTTGAATTTGCTTGAATTTCGTGTATATCCTTGAGTCTTATTCGTCTATCATCTTAGACCTAAATATCATCTCCCTCTTCATTTTCAATTTTCTCTCCTTTTTCGGTCTTATATTTCATTTTCAACTTTTATTTTGTGTTTTAATTTTTGTGTTCGAATTTTGCGAGTTTTGGTGGCTTTTAGAGGCGATTTTTGGAGGCGATTTCTGGTGGCTTTTGGAGGCGATTTCAGGTGGTTAGTTTCGATTTTATCTTTTTTGTTGTTGCTGTTTTTTGGTTTTGAATTTATTTTAATTTTTTGTTTTCGATTTTGTAGGTGACTGACTGAATCAATTGTTGTTAATGACTTTATGTTTAAATCTGGTGAAGCTTTACATTTGTGCATTAGTGTGATTATGTTTTACATTTGTGCATTAGCTAGTTTTTCCACTCACCCTTTTATGAGTTTGTTTAGAGTATGTTATCTGTATGAGATTTTGATGTTCTTTGTTTTTAAATCAGATTCATTATTAATGGATTTTCTGAGTTTTTAGTGGATTTTAGATATAAAAAATTATGTTGAATAATGAATACCTAGGTTAGAGATAAACTAGTGTTTATATTCTGCATAAACTAGTGTTTATTTTCAACTCTCTACTGCTATGTTGATGAGTGAACCGTTTCCCCTGTTAGGGAATGTTGATACTGATGCAGCATCGACTAATGAAGCGACAGTGATAAAAGGGTGAAAAGGTTTAATCTTCAAGATAGCAGTAGGAGAGTTGATTGGAATCTTTACTGCTATGTTGAAGATTAAACCCTTTCCCCCTTTTAGAGATTTAACTTGGTCAAATGAGCAAGAACAGGAAGTAAATCCTGACAAGTGAAGCTGTTTGGAGAGTGAAACGAACGTGGTAAAAGGGTGAAAGGGTTTTATCTTCAACATAGCACTAGAGAGTTGATTTATTTGCGCTAGTGCTATGTTAAAGATTAAAACGTTTCCCTCTTTTAAGTTTTCAGATTGGTGAAATGAGCAAGAACAAAAGAAAACCCAAATAAACGTAGCCTTAAAAAACTATTTCTACCTTTTTTAGCCCATTTGTTTCTTTTGGTGTGCATATATATGGAAGTTTAATTATCTCTGCAATTCATCTCTTTTGTTTTAGCTATGTGTAATCATATTACCGCTTGAAGCCTGTTAATGGGATTAGTGGAATGTAAATTTTTGTGTGTTTGTTTGACATCTTTGTTTATCAATCTTGTTTAGGGATTGACATGGCTTCTACCTGAACGCTTTTCAGCTTCAGAAATCGGGCCAGAAGCAGGTTTTGTGAATCTTTGGTAACCTTTAGTTCTTCTCACTAGCTTTTACTGTAAATCTTTGCTGTTTAGCTATTTTATGAAGGCTAGTTCGATGAGTCTATTAGGTCAGTAAGGCAGTTATACTGTGAATGTTTTCAGGTTCTGATTGAGTTGGTTTTGACTACTTGTTCATAAAAAACTTTTCAAAACTACATGTGCCATTTATAGGATGGTTTTGATTCTTGGTTCATGTGTATGCCATTTTAAAACATGGCATATTTTGTATCCCTTATATTCGACACTTAGTGCAAACTATTCTCGGCAATGAGAAAATAGGAAGGCTGCTCTGCCACTGCCACTGCTCTTTTCTCTCTTATTTATCATCTATGTGGATTTTCTTTTTATATTTTTGCTGTTTATCATCTATGTGGGTGCAATCCTTCGTCAGCTTCATGCTATCTTTATCTTGATTTGCCACTATTAAACGAGTTTCCAATCATCCTATCTTTACTATTTGCAGTAGTCCTTTATCTTTTTTTGCTTTTCTTTCACTGATGCTTAATTGTTAATAGGTGCTCTCCACACTTCTGTTGCTGCCACTGTTGAGATGCTGCCGTTATAATGCTCTTTGAAGTGTTTTTGTAGTATAATTGTATTTGAGATTGATGTTATTATTCTAATGCTGCTGTAATGTTGTTATTACAACTATTGTACATATACAAACATTCTGGCTACAATTTAGCATTAAAAAGCAAAAAAAAAAAATTATTTTTTTGGGTTGTTATTTGCTGCGGTTTTACAAAGAACCGCAGCAAATAGTGGGATTTCCCACCAATTTTTGCCCTTTTTTTGCTGCGGTTGACTACAACCGCAGCAAAAAGTCCATTTTTTTGCTGCGGTTGAACCACAGCAAATAATAAGCTAGTTTATTGCTGTTGCTCCAAGTGCTGCGGTTAAAAACCGCAGCAAATACCCCTAAAAAAACCGCAGCAAAAGTGGATTTTTGTACTAGTGCTCAACTTCTCCAATTACTTCTTATGGCTCACTACCACTTATTCAAACTAATATAAACAATAGCTTATAGTGTCCTACTAGGTATTAAAGCAATAGACATAAACAGTTAACTACTTCTAAACAAGGTCTCTACATATTAACATTGTCCTTCTTGTCTTTCGACATAACATATTTCTTCGGTACCAATTCTGGGTCTTACTTAGTTTCATCCCCCATTTCTTCATTTGTTTCCTCTCTTCCTCCTTCCATGACTTCTTCAGGATCGGATTCTTCTTCCTCTTCTTTAGAGTCCGTTATCAACTCAACATATACTGGGATTACTGGGTTTGGGTCCTCAATTTCATAGCATGAACTATTTTTGGATTCACCAGTCTTCGAACCTGTAGGAGTCTCCTCTTCCCTTTAGTCTTCACTCCATTGACTATCTGTTGGGCTTGGTGCGGGTGGGGTCTCCTTATTCGCATTCATTTGTTGATAGTCCTCTTCCTTCTTAGCAATGTACCCCTCCGGGAACCTCCAGTCACAACCCCATTGACCAACGGCATCCTTATACTTAGCATAGTTCGGAAGGCCTCCAAGAAAATGAAAGTCACTAAACTTCACCTTAATTTCTAAGTAGGGTGGTCGGTCAGGTAAACACCTAACAACTAAAGCGGCTACTTGGTCAGGTTGATCCCATTGTGGTAACTTCAACACCATACTCATGTACCAAAAGTAGAATAGGTCTTCCAAACATATTGAGGTGGACTTTCATAATCTTTCTTCTCCAATGTCCCCATTTGAGTATACTTACTAGGTATATTATGCGTCATCCTGCACAAAACTTAAAACTAATGGTCCATCATTCCCAAAAGAACAAAACAAACAACTAACAGTTCTGCTGAAAGAAAGTCTTGTAGCTAACATAGAATTTTGTTTACACCCAACTATCCAAATAAGCATCACCATGATTATAAACTTTGAAGCATGAGAGAACAAAAATAAATTCTATCCCACATGCCCAACTTCCTACCTAAACTCACCACATGGTATTAAAGCGATAACACATAATACATACCTAAATTCCTTGCATACCTGCACACATAATTTATTTTTCAAAACTTTCCATTTTAGGAAATTACTATTTTTAGAAAGATTCCATTTTCAAAAGTTTCCGATTTAAGAAATTTCTCTTTCCAAAAATAAAATTTAGGGTACCCAAAAATAAAATTCATTTTATTTCAAAATCTAGGCTCTAGTAACCACTTTGTAACACCCTGGATTTTCCTTAACTTTCTACTTCCTAATTTTTCCGAAAAACATGTTAAACTAGTAGATATAATTTTTTTTTTAAACTGCTATATTTGGAAAAACCAAAGTATTACCGCCACCGTGATAACGGCTAAGGCATTTATCAAAGTAATACAGCGGAAGTCTTTAAAACCAACACAATCTAAAACTAAACTTCAAACAACTTTAAAATAAAATCAACTTTAAATTTATTACACTTCGGAACCATATTAATGGCCCTTTAAATCCAAACCGAAATTAATAATCAGAAGTCTTTCAAAATCCTAAACAATCAAATAAACGTTAGTCTCTGAGAGCAAATGAAATAAGGTAAAACTACAACCACATCAAGCGCTCTCACTCCATCCCATCATCAATTAACTTTTGTCCACATGTCACCTGCAGATTTCCTTTTACTAGACATCTACTCACCACAAGTGGGTCATCATAGGGCCAAGTCCAAGACAAAGCCATGCACACAAAGCAAACAGCCAGCAAAGCTGAGTACATAATTACTAATGACTATGCAATAACAAAAAGGAAATAAAACATGCACTCAACTTACCTTTGACATCCTTCTTACATGTACATGGACTCAATAAAATTATTATTATATTTAACTTTTGGATTCGGCATCGAACGAGTTTCCTTTCCTTTAAAATCCCCCTATTGGGCACTAACTTGGGAACAACTCAAAGAAGGTATTACCTATGTCACACGAGGTGACAGATATCCAGCGCATTTATAATATAGAAGAGTACAACGTCTTGTACTCCAATTAGAAGTCATAGATCACTTTCCATATGACTCCCCCTTTGTTCATACTCAAGCTATATACATTCCAAGAGTTTAGGTGCGAATCCTCTTACACTTTACGTGATTTAACAGGTTTAACATTGTTATGACTCTTATGCAACATCACATAAAGACATGCATATAATCAAGCAACCATATTCATTATCTTTACTTTAAGGTGATTCCAAATTAACTTAAGTGAGTCCTTTAATTAAACTGAACCTCCTGTACCACACATTAACTGTGAGTGGCTAACGACTTACCTTTTTTATACCACACATTAAATTGTGAGTGGTATTATAACTTTCTTTCTTCTTGACCACACATTAAACTGTGCGTGGCATTACAACTTACTTTCTTCTTGACCACACATTAAAATGTGAGTGGTATTATATGCATAAATAATTGCTCATTACTTCTATTAATCATGTGAACAAATTCACTACTACCTTTCTTGTTGATTACATATCTAATCAACTTTAAAAATTATCTTCTTCCTTTATTCATAAAACTGATGGCCAAACTATACTGATCAGAACATTCCAACTCAAGCTTATGAAAAACTTAACTTTCTATTTAACATGGAATGTCATTAGCATTAGAAACATGCTACTAACAACTTGTCATGCATATAAATTCATGATCCAAAACAAGCATACAAGATTCACTAGTACAAAAAACAAGATTTGCTGCGGTTTTTTGCCGGTTATTTGCTGCGGTTTTGAACCGCAGCACTTATAGCAGCAGCAAATAATAAAAACTTATTTGCTGCGGTTAAACCGCAGCAAAAAATAAGGTTATTTGCTGCGGTTGTTTGGAGAACCGCAGCAAATAACCCTTTTTCCCTCCATTTCTGAGGTGTTATTTGCTGCGGTTGTTTGGAGAACCGCAGCAAATAGTTTTTTTTTTATTTTTGAATAATTTTCTAAAATGAAATTACGCTCCTAATTCCTAATATCATCCACGCTCCCTGCAAATAATATTCCGCAGCTAGTACCCAATTTATTGAAACCGAATTCAGTTCAATTAATATAAATTAATGAATTTTTTTTGTATACATACAACCTATGGGTATACAATGCACTACAAACCTAAGTTGAAACAATGTATGTACTACGTAGCTTTACTTTTCATTTCATCCACTTTGCAAGTCATTATCAACAATTTTACTCCAAAATCCTTCATTCTCTATTCGTCGGTTGGACCTGCACCTTGCACAGGATAGCAGATTATCAAAATAGTTGTGGCCGGGCATCAGAAACACTATCAAGGGCATTGCATCAGTGCAGAAAATACAGACATCTATGTACCTTTATTATGATTAATGACAACAGTAAAATCACTATCGTTGGGACAAGAATGTCTGAACTAGAATTGAGCAGCAAAAAAATATTAGACGGTTCAATGATCACTAAAGAGGACATACCCTACAACTAACTAAATTGACACAACACAGCTTTAACTTTAGTCGGAACAAACTCATATGGAGTTTGCCTGAGAGATGCAGCCAAAACAAATCTCAACATAACAGCGATGTTCATGTTATGAAACCACGCAATTTATATCTTCAACTCAGGTGTAGTTTTACATTAAGTCACATTCTTCTCCCTACGTGCTGATGTTTCTTGCATTTCTTATTCTAATGTAATTGACATAAAAAGTCTTAATGGCAGTGGCTGAGTGACTTGGTGAGCAGTGAAACTGTGAAACTATATGAAGTAATATAGAATTCAACTAACATGGTTCATATGGAGCCTGACTCATCACCTAACACATGACTTCGAGATAAGACCATGTCCGAGTAATTGAGGGAGTTCGTATTCAGTAAATATTGGCATGCAAGTAAGATCTTACCATCGAACTTTCTTGGGGAAGATTCTTGTTGTACAAAGGAAACTCGAAGAGGAAAAGCTTCTTGAACCATAAAGGCAGATTTCCATACACTTGCGGTGGCAAAGGAATCAAAGGGCTGGGACAACAGACATACAATTTTGATTGTTACAACTTTGGTTCAAGTCACAAATGAATGAATTGATTTTGATTACAACTTTTTTTTAATCACAAATGATTCTGATTTCCAGGAAAAAAAACAAATAATAAATGTTCGTCTTTTCATTTTTCTGATTAGGAAGGGGTAGGCCTCCAAGCCACTAGACATTGTTTTTAGAATCCTAAAAGCTATCTGAAATTTCAGACGGAATCTTTGTAGAAGACAAACAAACTAGCAACTTTGTTTTTCTCTTTTTTTTTGGAAAAAACATTCAGATATATCGACTTTTCAGCACCATTCATAGTTGCATCTGTGGGAGTTATAAGGAGGTAGTCAGAACGAACAGAGATAATAACATGTTTGCTAATGGAGAAGACGAGATACACAAGCTTGGACATGTGAAGGAGTCGTCTTAATGAAAATACTCAAATCTAACTTATCAATTTCATGATGTAAACTTTCCTAAACAGATTGTCGGGGCATTACTGATCTGAGATGGGACTATTGGAGCTGGAGTGTATCCATTAAGGAAAAGACCTTATTTTATTTTACTGTTCTGTTTATACAATGATGAAGCTAAACTAATCAACTTGAAGCTATCCATCATACCAATGTTTTGGAAGCCACATTAGTTTCTAAAAGAAGTCAAAATTTTAAAGCTATTATAAACGTGTACCATGTCTGACAAGCACATGACAAATGTCCAAAATATAGATCACGGTTGGGAGAAGCAAAGAATAAAAAATAATAATAATAATAAAAAAAGGGACCTGGAACTTTCTTGTAGAGCCTGTAATCATCTACACCGCCATGCTTCTTATCTGCATTCCTGTATGTACACAATAGAGCAGTTGCAAAAAGACTTTGCCAGTTCAAAAACTAATACGGATTAACAAGGTTGAATGCCAACCTCACAATGGTATTCCGCTGACAAAAAGGAGCAACAAGTGAGGAACACTGGTCCAATGATAACAAGCCACTCACACCTGTTAGAACTGGTATTGAACTGATAAAAAGTCCCCACCAAAGAAGCATCTGCCAACATTAAATAACGAGATTGTTACGAAAAAAAGAAAAGAACAAACAAATTTAGTTATGCTTTAGCAATAGCTTAATCGTAGTTGCTGAGGACATGAGGCCCTTGTGGGAGTAGGTAAAAAGCATTGATATAAATATAGTTAATGTAGGCGCTGGAAAAGATAAACGCAGTCGTAGTTTTCATATCATATCAACAATGGGAACTATTGCAAAGATACTTCCAGTGAATCCAAGCATATATAGAAACCGAAAAAACTTTTTTCAATTCAGTAACGTTAATGTTTCATTAGTCATGATATCATCATGCACCACACGGACATTCCACCACAGGTCATCCATGTAATCAGTTTCATTATAGCAAACCCCACCTGCCACCACCATATGACAGCATAACACCACCGGAAAATAAGCTTTTCCATCTTGGGTTAACTAAGGTATGCCAGAAAACACAAACTACTACCTACAATATATCTAAGTTCTGGAAAAAAGTTCATCGGAGCCGCTTCATATACACACAGGACAAAGACTCAGCTTGCTTGACTGTAAGAACATAACATCTGAGTGAAAAAATGATACACGTAAGAAAATTGAAAGTTTTCGAAAGGAAGACCCAAATAAACTCAAAATGAATCAATAGAGCTTGTGTGATCCGCAAAATCGAGGGACCCACTGATTCTAAGCCTCTACAACTGCAGTGAAGGCTGTGTTTGCATCACGATTTTATGTTTCACCCCTCTTGTATATTTCTTTATGACTAGCGCAGCTGAATATGCATAAAATACTAGTAGTTCATACAGAAGATCAACCCCTGAATGCATACCTTTTTTTTTAACTCTCGTTGAAAACTAAGACATTGAGAGTTTTTTTATGTCAAGTAATATTCTGACTAAAAACAATAGATAAATTGCAGAGATGAGGCGAAGAAGAAGAGCTGTGGACAAAAACAGGAGGAAGTAATTTAAAGCAAAAACAGGAGCTGGTGGAAAAACTATTCTATTCATCAAAAACCACATTTCTAAAGCAACATTAAAAAGCAACAAATGTGAAGCAAAACCCAGTCCCCTCAAACAGAAACCCCCCCCAAATCAAATATAACAACCATAACACAATCAATTCAAAGCAACATAATTTAAAGCAACAAAATGTATGAAGCTAAAACCACACAAAAACACAGTCCCTCAAAACAGAAACCCCCCAACAAAAATAACAACCATAAACACAAATTCAATTCAAAGCAACATAATTTAAGCAACAAAATGATGAGCAAACCCGTAAGAGACCCTAATCGAAAAAACAAAACAAACACGAAGTAGAATAACCAACGACAGTAACAAAACGACAGAAACACAGCCCTCAAAACAGAATATGCGACAGTAACAAAAAAAATTCGACAAAAACCTAATGAAAAAAAAACCAACAAAAACCAAAGAAAGAAAAACCTAAGAAAAAAAGACAGAAGAGAGACCAAATTAGCAGAAATAATGACAAAAAAAAAAAAAAGACGAGAATAGACCTGACAAAAACGAAGATCTTCGCGAAGGTGGAAGGAAGTTGAGAGGAAGTGAGGAATTTCAGTACGTGAGGAAGTGAGAAACTGAGAGGTTGAAGAGTGAGGAGTAAGACTGGAGAGCTAGTTGAAGTGAGAATTTGAGTGAGAGAGAAGATGGGATTCGAGAATGAGGGAAGAGGGAGTTTGGTTAGGGTTTGGTTTGAGTGTTTTTTGAGAGAATGAATTAGGAAGATGAACAAAAAACGACAAAACAACAAAAGAAAAAGGCAGAAAAAAAAAAAAAAAAAAAAAACAGTCCCAACGGGAAAAAAAAAAAGAAAAAAAGAAAAAAAAATGTACAGCACTATTTGCTGCGGTTAACAACCGCAGCAAATTCTAATAAATAGCAGCAAAAAAAAATTATTTGCTGCGGTTACACAAGAACCGCAGCAAATAATACTCCTTAACAAAAATATCAATTTATTTGCTGCGGTTTTTATAAAACACCAAAAAACCGCAACAAATAAGGCGCAGCAAAATGTAAATTTTGTACTAGTGATTCTTGTAACCAAGAACTTCTCAAGCATGCATTGTAAACTCCTACGTTTGCCTTTAGTACTTACGTACCTTGTAAAATAGCTGTGCTCCGCCATAACTCTAGAAGTGGACTAAAACAAAGTCTCCTACACAAGGAAAACCGAGCTAAATAAAAAACCTTGTTGACTAAATTCTACAACAACTTTAACCAACTTCTAAATTTTGAAACTTTGTCCAAAACATTCCTTATTTGGTCTCTATTCAATTCCATACTTCAATTTTCTTCTCTACTGCAATTCTACTTAGTTTTTGGGACTTAATTATACTTTATAAAACCTTAATAAAATTTTCATGCCACTTTAGAAAAGTGGACAGCAATATAAACTTATCAAAACTCCTTGAAAACTTCCGAAGATGACACAAATCGATCATATATATAATGTATTACCTTACTTACATGATCAATTTATGCTATTTACATACTTTAAAAGGCTATTAAATTAATTTATAAAATCTGGAAGGAACGTTAAACATGCTTAAAACCACTCTTAAACATCATAAAACATACTAAAATTTATATATTTCATCATAGAATTGATGTGTGACCATACTAGTGCGATTTGAACACTTTAAACTCAATTTAACTTGTTTTTATTAAAATTTCAGATTTATTTCTTAACTTTAAAGTCATGAAAGACTTATGAAAACATCATGATTTCATGTCAAAACACTTCTACAATCTACTAACATGTTTATGAAGTCAACCTAGGCTTTAGAACTACTTTTCATATGATTAAACATGTTTAGAATATTTAATTTGTTCAACTCAAATTCATGATTATAAAATTTTGACAGCTTTATAAAACAAGTTTAAAACCCTTAAAAATCAATCTAAACTTAATAACATCATCATAAATTCACCCAACAATAATTTATGATCATAATATCAAAGTTTAGAACCTAAAAATTCATAAAAATCTTATATAAAAGGTTCGAAATTATACCAAATGGGGAGGAGGTCCGGCGGTGCAGCGGGTGGCTGCCGCGGTGGTGTTGTGGCCGGTGGTGAGGTCCGACTGGGCAAAGATCCCAAGGCTCCAAGAAAATTTTTTTTCTTCTTCAAAATTCCGACTCTCTTTTTTTTTCTTTTTTTCGGATCTAAAAGTTTTTTTTTCTCTTTTCTCTCTCTAGATTTCTGGAATCCTAAGTGACTAGTATGATCAGTAAAATTTGGAATTTTAGGTTTTGTAGGGTATTTATAGGCCTCATAGTAGGATTTTGGTGGGGCCCATAAACACTCCTAAGCAAATTAGGAAACCTTAAAAAAACTAATTTTAGAAGTTTTAAAAATATTTTTAATCACAAAAAATACTATTTAAGAACACAATTAATACTTTTAACCAAAACTTTATTATTTAATATATTTTTCTTAATTTCTTTTTATTTAATACCTTTATTGAACATAATTTTCAATAAAAATACTAAAATTATACGAATAAATACGAAGATTATACGCATGAAATACAAAAATACTTTCTTCAAATACGTGAAAATGTGGGGTATTACATCTAACCAAGAGACCGAAGAAGCTACTTGGGAAGCTGAAGATTTGATGAGAGAAAAATACCCAGAGCTTTTTCAGGTTAGTAGCAAAGTTATGGGGACATAACTCGACTTTTAAGAGGGGTAGGAAGCGACCTGTTTTTTGCGCGTTTTACCCTCAATTTGCAAGTTTTTACGAGTTTCTATGACTTTTATGTAAGAAGTTTTATGTTTGTCTAGTAAAAGTTGTCAAGTAAGTGTCTAAAGTATACAACAACATAGTGTTTCAGTAACAAAGTATGAAGTAAAAATAGTCTCTATTCAAATTCCATACACTAACCTACGTACACAAAGTTTCGGGAAGAAACTTCTTATAAGGTGGGTAGAATGTAATACCCCACATTTTCACGTATTTAAACAAAGTATTTTTGTATTTTATGCGTATAATTTTCATATTTTATTCGTATAATTTTGATATTTTTATTGAAAATTATAATAGAAGTATTAAATAAAAAGAAATTAATAAAAATAAAATAAATAGCAAGTTTTGGTTGAAAGTAGTTATTTGTGTTCTTATATAATATTTTTATGGTTAAAAATATTTTAAAAGCTTTTAAAAATAGATTTCAAAGGTTTCATAATTTATTTAGGAGTATGTATGGGCCTCACCAAAATCCTACTTTGGGGCCTATAAATACCCTCTAAAACCTAAAATTTCAGCTTTTCGTGATCATACTACTCATTAGGATTTCAAAAATTTAGAGAGAAAAGGGAAAAAAAAAGACTTACAAATTCCTAAAAAATAGATAAATAAAAATTTCAGTTCGGAAATTTCGAAAAAAAAAATATATATTTTTGTGCCTTAGGATTCGTGCAGCGTCGAACCCCCACCACGGCAGCCACCGCAGCAGCCACCGTGCGCCACCAGCCGGCCACCACTGCACTTCTTCCCCTCTTGTGGTATTTTGGAACTCTTTATAAAAAAAATTAATTCTCCTTAGCTTCTTTATTTTTGATTCAATCTTGCAAATTCATGTTTATAATTATGTTTAATCATGTTTTTATAAGTTTAATCATGTTTTGTTATAAGTATGAATTGTTTTAAGGGATGAATTAATTTTGTTGTTCATGAAATTATAGATTAGCGTTTGAAAATTTTATGAAGTTATGATTTTATGAATTTTTATGTTCTAAACTTTGATATTATGATCATAAACTATTGTTGGGTGAATTTATGATGACGTTATTTAGTTGAGATTGATTTTTTTAAGGGTTTTAAACTTATTTTATAAAGTTGTCCAAATTTTATAATCATGAATTTGAGTTGAATAAATATTATGAACATGTTTTGGCATATGGAAAATTGTTCTAAAGCCTAGACTGTTTTCATAAATATGTTAGTACATTGTAGAAGTGTTTTGGCATGAAATTATGATGTTTTCATAAGTTTTTCATGACTTTAAAGTTTATAAACAAATCTTAAATTTTAAAAAAATCAAGTTAAATTAATTTTTAAGTGTACAAGTTGTACTAGTATGATCACACATCAATTCTATAATGATCTATATAAATTTTAGTATGTTTTATAAAGTTTAAAAGTGATTTTAAGCAAGTTTAACATACTGTCCGGATTTTATAAATTACTTAATTAAATTTTAAAGTATGTAATAAGCATAAATTGATCATATAAGTTAAGTAATACATTGTATGATTGATTTGTGTTGTTTCCGGAAGTTGTCAAGGAGTTTTGATAAATTTAGATTGTTGTCCACTTTCTTAAAGTGGGATAAAAATTTTATTAAGGTTTTATAAAGCATAAATAAGTCCCGAAAACTAAGTAGTATTGCAATGGAAAAGTTAAAGTGAAGTATGGAATTGAATAGAGACCATATAAGGAAGTTTTGGACAAATTTTCCAAATTTAGAAGTTAGTTATAGTTGTTGTAGAATTTAGTCAACAAGGTTTTAATTTAGTTCGGTCATTCCTTGTGTAGGAGACTTTGAATTAGTCCACTTCTAGAAGTTGTAGCGGAGCACAGTTATTATACAAGTTACGTAAGAACTAAAGACAAACATAAGAGTTAGAATGCATGCTTGAGTAATTCTTGATTACATGATATCTTGTATGCTTGTTTTGAATCATGAATTTATATGCATGGCAAGTTTGTTAGTAGCATGTTCTTAAAGTATGATGGCATTCCATGATTAATTAGAAAGTTTCATTTTTAAAAGCATGAATTGGAATGTTATGATCATTTTAAAAAGTTTATTGATCAAGGAAGAAAGTTATTTTTAAGTTGGTTAGTTACTTAATCAACAAGAAAGATAGTTGTGAATTTTTATTCACATAATTAAAAGAAGTCATGAGCAATTATTTTATATATAATACCACTCACAGTTTAATGTGCGGTCAAGAAGAAAGCAAGTTATTAGCCACTCGCAGTTAATGTGTGGTAAAGGAAGTTTAGTTGAATTAAAGGACACACATAAAGGTTAATTTTGAATCACCTTAAATTGAAGATAATTAAATTGGCTTACTTGATTGGATGCATGTTTTTTTATGTGATGTTGCATGAGAGTCATAACATTGTTAAACTTGTTAAATCACGTAAAGTGTAAGAGGACTTGCATCAAAACTCTTGGAACGTATATACCTTGAGTATGAACAATGGGGGGAGTCGTATGGAACAGTGATCTATGACTCCTAATTGGAGTACAAGACGTTGTACTCTTTTATATTTTTAATGCGCTGGATATCCGTCACTTTATGTGACATAGTAATACGTTTTGGGAGTTGCACACCAACTGGTGCCCAATTGGGCGATGATTTTTAAGGAGGAAACCCGTTCGATGCGGGATCCATAATTTTAATTATAGTAATTAATTTAATTGAGTTCATGTACAGGAAAGGGGTTGTCAAGGTAAGTTGAGTGCATGTTTTATTTTTTATTGTTATTGCATAAGTCTTTAGTAGTTATGTACTCAGCTTTGCTGACTGTTTGTTTTGTGTGCATGGCTTTGTCTTGGACTTGGCCCTACGATGACCCACTTGTGGTGAGTAGTTGTCTAGTAAAAGAAAAGCTGCAGGTACAAGTGGGCATAAGTCATTTCATGATGGGATGGAGTGAGAGCGCTTGCTGTGTTTTGTAGCTTTGCTTTATTTTAATTGCTTATGAAGACTAACACTTATTTTGGTTGTTTGGATTTCGAAAGATTCTCAATATTAGTTTTGGTTTTGGTTTTTAAAGGGCCATTAATATGGTTCCAAAGTGTAATAAGTTTAAAGTTTATTTTTATTTTGAATTTGAATTTGTTTGAAGTTTAGTTTTGAATTGTTTTGGTTTAAAACTTCCGCTATTGTACTTTCATAATTGCCTTACTCATTATCACGGTGGCGGTAATTCTTTGGTTTTTCCGTAATTAGTAGCTTTAATAAATATAGTTCATATTAATTTACAATGTTTTCCGGAAAAAATGAGAAGTAGGAAGTTAGGAAAATCCAGGATGTTACAATTTCACTTCTTATCATCCCAACGGCTTGGAAACAAGTCTGATGAACTTACTGATGTTCTTTTGCAAATGCTTGTTGAAGTCTAAGAGCACTGAGTCTAATTAGTATTTGCCCTTGGTACTTAAAAACTATTTCTTAAAATGTTGTCAGTTAGTTGTGAACTGGTGTACTTATAAACGAGGCCTAATATGCAGGAACTGTACAAGATCAGTCTATTGAATTCTAAAGAATTCAAAATTTTTGAAAAGTTCCAAATATTAAATTATATTATTTGCAGGGGGGACTTCATGGTTTGTCATCATCAAAAAGGGGGAATTTGTTGAGTTCCTAGCTTATGTTTTGAATGATGACAAACTACATTGAACTATTATATTGTATGCAAGTTTCTGTTTGCGTGTGCAGGTACTAAACAAACAAGTTCAATGGATGACAAGATGAAGCTCATGAAGCCAAGTCTTGAAGTTTGCATGAAGACCAAGTTCATAGAGTCATACTCTTAAGTCTTAGATGCAATGTAAGTGGTATGAAGGTTTATAGATGCAATCTAAAGGTTGAGACTAGAGAGATGAACTAATTGTGGATGACAAGAAATCTTTGTTAATTGTCATACACAATTATAAGCAAACTTGGCTGACTGAAACAATCTGAGAACAATGTTGAACCCGTCCTCTCGAGTTTACTTCATACATCCATATTTTAGGAAAGTTTCTTTCCACGCAAAATAGTTTTCAAAATTTATGCGGATGCTTGGATTGTTATGCAAGTTAGATATTCTTAAGTATGGAAAGTCTATTATATTATATTGTACTGATTTTATTTGATCTCAAATAAAATTAGTGAGAAATATTTTCCGTGGAATTACTTCCATAATTCTAGGGAAAACATTCTATTGCAATATTACATAACATACTAGCCAAAGGGTTATTGAAGGAGATTTGTATGACGATCATAAAGCCTTCAAAGTGGAGGAATTGAAGCTAACATCCTACGCCAGTTTATGGTATAAGGGGCCACAAAGAAAACGAAAAAAGGAAGGAAGATCGAAAATTGTGTCTTGGCGCAAATTGAAGAGGGAACTGAGAAAGAAATTCGTACCACATGAGCATGAATAGAACAACTTCCTGAATATGCATGCCTTAAAGCAAGGGAAGAAGAGTGTGGAGTATCTGAATGAATTCGAAAAGATGTTAATACTATGTGATCTGGAGGAAAAGGAATTGAAGATCATAAGGTTGCTCGATTTGTTGCAGGATTGAATGATTCTTTTAGTGAGGAAGTTGAATTGCAATCTTATTGGACTTTTGAAGAAATCTGTAAAGTTGCATTAAGAGTGGAAAAACATGGGAATTCGAAGAAACCTAAAACCTTATTCAAATCCTATGAATCCAAGAAGGAAAAGGAAATAGTTTTCACTCAGACACCAAATGCTAAACCTAGGATTAACGATTTGAAAAGGGCAGCCACTCCAGCAAAACTACCTGACAAGAGAAAGTGTTTCAAGTGTCAGGGTTATAGACACCTACAGCACTATTGCCCCAAGCTCTAGGGTAATTACTGTCAGAGAAGCAAAGGAGATTGAAGATGCATATCTAGATGTTCTTCTTGAAGAAGGAGAGAACGAAAATTTATAGTCACAGGAATATAGAAGCATTAATGATATGGAGGAAGTAGAGGCTGAAACGCAAGGTCAGGCACTACTCCTCAGGAGGGTTCTGTAGACTAAACCAACACCAGTTGAAGAGAACCAGAGGGACAAGATTTACGTGACCAAATGTAACGTGCAGGGTAAGCTGTGTGACATGATTATTGATAGTGGCAGTTGCACTAATGTTGTTTCTACTCTGCTGTTTCAGAAACTCAATTACCCTACTTATAACCATCCTCAACCTTACAAGCTACATTATCTGAGCAATACTAGTGATGTGAAGGTGACAAAACAAGCTTTGGTCAATTTCAAGGATGGTCAATATGAGGATATTGTATTGTGTGATGTTTGACCTATGGATGCTTGTCATATATTGCTTGGTAGGACTGGCAATATGAAAGATTTGTGAAGTTTGATGGGAAAACCAGTGTTATATCATCAAAAAACATGTGGATGACAAGACAATTGCCTTGAAACCCCTAAAAGTGGCACAAAACAGGAAGCAACTGAATGTGGAGAATAAAAAAGGAGTGTTATTGTCAAATCCTAAAGAGCTGGAGAAGGAATTGACAGATTGCCAGCAAGTGTTCCTGTTAATGGCGAAAGAAGTGAAGATGAAGCCCCTGAAATCCCACAAATCTTACAACCATTGATGAAGGAATTCGTAGATGTATTTCAAGATGATTTACCACCAAGATTGCCTCCCAGTCGGGGTATTGAACACCAAATTGACTTGATCCCAAGTGCTCAGACCAGCCTATAGGTGTAATCCAGAGGATACTAAGGAAATACTAAGGCAAATTGAAGAGCTAATGCAACAGGGGTATGTTAGGGAGAGTATGAGTCCATGTGTTGTGCCAACACTGATTGTTCCTAAGAAAGATGGATCTTGGCGCATGTGCATAGATTCTAGGGCTGTCAACAACATCACAATCAAGTACAGGTTTCCAATCCTAAGTCTAGACGATCTCTTGAATGAATTATATGGTTCATAGGTGTTTTCCAAGATTAATTATATTTGAGGAGTGGGTATCACCAGATACGCATGAGGGAAGGAGATGAGTGGAATAGCTTTCAAAACTAAATTGGGTCTCTATGAGTGGTTAGTCATGCCTTTTGGACTCACCAATGCACCTAGTACTTTTTTTAGGATCATGAATGAATTTTTGAAACCATACTTGGGTAATTTTGTTGTTGTTTACTTAGATGATATACTGATTTATAGTAGAAGCAATGGAGATCATCTGCAGCACATAAGGCAAGTTTTCGAAACTTTGAGGCAACAAAAACTATATGGGAAGCTTGATAAGTGCTACTTTATGGTGAGTAGCATGACTTTTCTGGGATATGTGGTTTCGAAAGATGGAGTGTCAGTGGATTAGTCTAGGGTTGAAGCAATCAAACCCTGGCCAGCACCAAAGAATGTCACAGAAGTTCGTTCTTTTCATGGGTTGGCATCGTTGTACAGAAGGTTTATCAAAAACTTCTCATCAATTGTTGCTCCTATAACTGAATGCATTAAGAAGGATAGGCAATTTGTATGGACCAAAGAGGCACATAAGGCTTTTGAGAAGATAAAGGATTTGTTATGCCACACACCTATTCTTGCATTGCCTGGTTTCACAAAACCTTTTGAAGTTGAAACCGATGCGAGCAATGAGGGAATTGGAGCAGTTTTAGTGCAGGGAAAGAGACCAATTGCTTATTTCAATGAGAAATTGAATGGAGCCAGGTTGAATTATTCCACTTATGATAAGGAGTTTTATGTAATTTTTAGAGCTCTTGATCATTGGAGTCGTTATTTAAGACCTAATCACTTCATTCTACATTCTAATCATGAAGCACTAAAACATAACAATGGTCAGCAGAAACTGAATCCTAGACATGCAAGTGGGTTGAGTTCCTTCAATCCTTTCATTTTTCTTCTAAATATAAAGATGGCAAGTCTAATATGGTGGCAGATGCACTTTCTAGGAGGTATGTTCTAATTAGTGTTTTGAATTGCAAGTTGTTGGGTTTAGATCTAATCAAAACATGTTATGAATATGATGTGGATTTTGGTCCTGTAATGCAGCAATTGGAGAAAGGAGTAGTTGGATCATATGTGTTGCATGATGGATTCCTGTTTAAAGGGAATCAACTGTGTGTGCCTAAATGTTCAGTTAGGGGATTGCTGGTAAGAAAGGCGCATGGGGGAGGTCTTGCAGGGCATTTTGTGATTGCTAAATCATTGAGCATGCTGCTGGAACATTTTTATTGGCCTAAGATGATTGCAGATGTGGAAGCTGTGATATCTCAATGTGCTATATGTCAGAAGGCCAAGGCAACGTTCCATCTGGATCTATATACACCATTGCCAATTCCTGAAGGTTCCTAGGAAGATGTATCAATGGATTTCATTGTTTATTTGCCTAAACTACACGTAACAAGGACTCTATCATGGTGGTGGTGGACAGGTTCTCAAAAATGGCACATGTCACCCTTTGCCATAAGACTGATGATGCTGTTAATGTTGCAGAGCTATACTTTAGGTATGTGATGAGATTACATGGAGTACCTAAAACCATTGTCAGTGACAGGGATTCAAAATTCATGAGTTACTTCTGGAAGTCACTATGGAAGCTGGTTGGAATGAAATTGCTCTTTAGTACATCATATCTCCGCAAACTGATGGGAAAACTGAAGTGGCGAATAGGACCCTGGGAGTATTATTGCGTGGATTGGTTAGCAAAACTCAGAAGGATTGGGACTTGAAATTGACGCATGTTGAGTTTTCTTATAACAGATCACCTACTTATGTAACTAAACATTCACCCTCTGAAGTTGTCTATGGAGTCAATCCCTAGCTACCCATTGATTTCATTGGTATTCCTAAAGGTGTGTTAGTTCATAAGGATCCTTTAGCCAAAATTCAATGTATGCAGAAATTACATGCACAGGTTAGAGCAAGGATTGAAAAGGTGAATGACCAGTAAAAGGCTCGCGCAAATAAGTACTGAAACCAACGTGGCTATCAAGAGGTGATTTAGTTTGGCTACACCTGAGGAAGGAACGATTTCCTAACCAGAGAAAGAACAAATTGATGCCTAGGTGTGATGGTCCATTCAAAATACTGAAGAAAGTTGGTGAAAATGCTTCTCAGCTAAAGTTACCAGGAGATTATGGAGTTCAAGCTACTTTCAATATAGGTGATTTTTCTCCATATATTCCTGATGAGAAATTTCGAAGTTTGAGGTCAAACTCTTTTGAAGAAGGGGAGGATGCTAAAAGTGTGAATAACAATACATATAGTGATCACAACTTCGAAAGTTTGTATGTCAATGGCAAGGATGCAACCATAGGTGAACTGATTGCTTATGGAGATACAACCCATATAGGTGCATCAAGGGTTGGGATTTGCGTGTGCATGATCACACACACATAGGGTGGCCACAAATTAAGGAAAGATTGGTGGAATTAGAGGAATAAGTTGGTTTTTGCCTATGGGGTTTTTCCCACTGCATTTATTAGGGTTTTTCTCATTTCAAACATTGAGTCTTTTGTTTCTTTTGAAGTCTTGATCATCATTTTCAACCTTAAAGACATGGGAAATGGCTTCTTGAAGGTTTCTTGATTAAAAGATTGGATCTTGAAAGGTTTCTTGAAGATTTAAAGCACTTCTTGAAAATTGCGCAAAAATGAACGAAGAGATGTGGTGAGTTTTTGGGCCATTTCATGGACCTTTGGGTTCTTGAATTTTTTGTTGTAATTTGCTGATTATTTTGTTTATTAGTTTGTTAGGATAAAATCTAATTAGTTAGAGTTAGTTCGAAGTTGTTGTAAAGATAAGAGTAAGCTGCATGATGATGTGGCAAAATTATCTTGAGTTTGTTGTGTAACTTATGCAAGTGGCGGTTTTTATCTTGTTTTCACGTGTCCTTTTAGCTTCTTTGTTTGGATTTTTAGTTGATGATTATTTCTATAAATCGTCTCAACATTAGGATGTAAAAAAAACAAATTTGAGTTTAATGAAAAAGTTTTTGTTTGTTTACTTGAAAACAAATTTGAAAATTGAGAGCTGGTGGTGAAATCCTTTATACTCTTTTGTGTAGATTAAATAGTGGTTTTGAGAACGCTTAGAGTTTAATCAAAGACTAGTTGATCAAGCTAAAATCGTGAGTTTTGATGGCTTGGCCTTTAGGAATTCGTGCTTTTAGTTCTATCCCCCTTGTGAGTTTTTGTTTATACAACAAAATTCACATCACAAGCCCGAGTGCTACTTTCAGATTCTTTCTTCATTTTCTCTAGAATAGGGGCAAGAGGGTATTTCGCCCAACATTTGGCTCCTCCCAAAAAGTTGATGAATAGTTAATTTTTGCTCCTATGTTGCAAGTTAAACGGAGCATAGGAAATATGTAATTTGATGTTTTATGCTTAAATCATGTTTAGTCAAGATCAAGTAGTTCTAATTTCATAACATAAATCATTAAGATAATTTTTTACAGACAGAACTCTTCACGCCTAGGAACCCTCTACTGTTTCCAATTGTTTGCTTTTGATGCAATTCCCAATCCCCAATTTTGAGTTTCCAATTTTTTCATGCATCATACTTAGTATTTAATGAGATGATATAGATATTCATGTGAGAGTGAATACTCCATTTACAGATGTTGACACCAAGAATGGATGATTTATAAACCATAAACTTTTTAAGGCATATTATGAAAAAATCCAAGATAACTTTATACCATGAAACCAATGAAAAGAGGTTATGGAGTAACTTTAACAATGATCAAATTTACCAACGCAAGGTCATTCAATAAATACAGTTGTTGACAACATTCAAACCCTCAAGTTACTTCAATAGGAGACGCTTCAACAGGAGTATCAGAATTTCCTCCCCATTCCGTCCATGAACCATCATAAACAGCAACATCAGTTTTGCCAAGTCGATGCAAACCCTGTAGAAGGAAAATAGCTTTACATGTAAACAATATTTTGTTGTAGTTGCTATGTCTCTCTATTTCTTGAAAATCTATTTTGTCATGTTACTCTTTCATTACAACAAACGCCAAGGATCAAACTACTGACATCTTGATCATATATCTTTTAGCTATTATAACATGTTAGATTTTTCTAAAGTCACCCCTATGAGCGTTTGGAAACTATCGATTTATCATAATTGTGCATCATGAATCATGAAAAAGCAAGCACTGCAGCAATTTGTCAATTTTAATAATAAAAAAAAATCCATCAAAAATTCAAAATCCTATCATTGATTACGATACTAGTTTGGTTCCCAACCAATGCATGCTGATAATTTGGTATGGTTACTAATATTTTTTTTTTTTCCAGATAATGGGAGTATGTATAGTTTTTAGACTTTTTTTTAGAGGAGCAAATGTATTTTATTAGTTTTATCATATGAATCGGGGAATGAAAAGACACTTTTCTACTATGTACGGAAGAAAAACAATTGGGGCCCAAGTTGGGCCCTTAAGGACCAACGAAAAGCATCCATTGACATGATCAAAGAAAAATACAACTCACTTTCAGTGAACCAAATAAAAAAAGGCATTTTAAAAAATGCCCAATTTTTTATATTATTGCAAAACATAAGGAGAAAAGATGTGTAGATGTAGTGCAATAATATCACATTAGCTTTCATTTTTTCTGAAGCCAAGTCAATAATACATCAATTGCAACAAAAGTCAAATAAAATGAAGTATTCAGTCTGTTTCACTTTGTTTAATGTTTGAAATATTAATTAGCCAAAACTGATAAGAAAAGTCTCAACTTTCACCGTTCTGCTAAATATAAATTGACTTTGATTAATCTTATTACAATCAAATATTGCACCTTGCACCATGACCTGATGAAAATAATTGTTAAGTGGTTCAAAAAGTTAATTAGGTATGTGTTACATTTTGATTGGTTGCAACTTAAAGAATCAAGTTAATTAACTAAATTAATTTACATAAGTTGATTAAACATTCCCTAAAGAAGAGAGAGAGGAACAAAAAATAACTTTAATAAACCATGACACCACCATATACTCTACTAACACTACCACCACCAACACCTTCTGCAGTCCACCTGCCCTTTCTCTCACTCCATTCTTCCTCCTCCATAGAGGAATCCATTGAATCTGCAAAACTAACTGTAACATCACATTCTCCATTTTTGTTCAAAATCTTCAATAGAAAAATGGAACCAGATAGTGATTCAGATGGCTCACACAATTCTGCAACCCCTCCATCCCCCCCCCCCCCCCTCTCCTCTTCACAAATACCCATCTTAAATTTGCATGCAGAAGCCCTTTGAAAATCCCAGAAAAACCCTATTCAAAACCCTCAAAAACCACGCATATTCCTTCCATCTAAACCATACTTCCTTAATCCTCCAATTCTATCCCCCTACAACATCAACCATTGCCTCCCCTTTGCTGCTGTAGAGGGCAATGGGATTTCGGTTTGTTGCTTTAGGTTTTTGATTGGTGAGGCTGCGGGTTTTGATTAGGAGTCATGGACTCATGGTGGCACCAGGTGATTGTTTTGGTTTGGATGGTGGTCGTTTAGGGCGGGTGCTTGTCGTGGGGTGGTGATTATGGATAATTGGTGGTGGTTGTGGTGGTTAGTAGAAGGAAGCCAGGGTGTGATGTTGATGATGATGATGAGGGTGGTAGTGATGAGCAACGGGTCAGGAAAATGAATTATAATTTGTTTAGCAGGTTACAAGTCAATGGGTGCACGTAGAGAATATTGTGTGCAACATTGAATTATAATGGGAATAACCTAAGTTGAGATTTTGAGCAAACATGTAAAAGTTGTGATCTTTACCATCAATTTTGGCTATCGGTTACAAGGAGAGGGCATCTTTAAAATCAAAAAGCTTCATTATCCATCAAAAATAACATATTCATTTCAGATCTTGTTAGATTCATCTAAATGCGAAATTTCTAAATATAAATTTTTTTTATATTATAAAGCATAGTGGAAGATATTAACATTTAACCAAAGTGCATCCAAAACTGTGCAAAAAGTAAACATTTACTAAAAATAAAAGTGTGAAACAGTTGAGTATTAAATTATTAATTTAATTATAATATCACAATCAGATTTAGAGGAGAAATTTTAATAGGGAAATGATATATGGATAATGATAGCTTGGGCTTATTTTAATTATAGCTATAATTATATGTTTAAGAAAATAACATCAATAAGAAAGTCAAAAAAATAAGAACGTCGAATGAGAAGAGATAATCACCAGTGCAAGGACACAAGCAGTGATGCCTGAACCACATGATGTCACAATAGACCGATCCAAGGAGATGCCTGTAAGCCATGACAAGTGTAGATAAATATTACTATCTAAATCCTAAACAAAAATCTCAATAACTTATAAGTAATTCCTAGAAATGAAACCCCTAAGAAAATCTGACTGGACATCAATTCTGCATCTATAATAAATAAAGACGAAAAAATGCAAGGTTGAGTAAAGTACAAAATATTTCTTTTTTGGCATCGTTTTCTCCATACCTCATCAATGCTTTTACACATACACATATAAGAGCCTTTTAACATTTTAAAGCTTCACCGTATCCCTAAGGGAAAGGAAAAAAAAAACCAGCTGAACCTTTACTGATCGCTAATCAGGTCTAATTAAATACATAAACAAAAAAAGCAGATAAGTCAAGACTGAGGTGATCTGAATTTTAATGTTTATCTTCAGAAGAGAAAAGATATCTAATCTCTGAAACAAGGGGTTTTACACTTTTACCCGAATCAAAATGTTTATGAAACACAGCACCCGTGCAAAAGTCCATAACAAGTGATTGTTTTGGCGACAAAGATTAGTCCTAACCAAGCATATCTCAAGCACTAATTGAGTCATTTCAACAAAAACAAAGTTGCCAACTTGCCACATCTAGTTTGACAAAAATAGAAGAGAATCACAACCTTCCTGTTCAAACTTTTCCTTCAGCTGATCTTCTGATATAAGAGTCCCTGACGAATCCAACATCTGCAAGATAGACAGGCATAATTTTCTTTTCAGCTATGACGAATAACACAATAGACATGGCACACTTGTATGCCAAATGCAATCTGTATTCAGCCATATACGTGACATATACAACAAAAGGGTAATATATACATAAAAAAAAGTTGCACCTTGGGGAAAGGAACACATTTACTTCCCGGCACATGACCACTCCTTATTCCTTTTCTTGGTTCAGATGCAGTTCCGTCAAACCTACAGTGACATCAAAATGGCTATATAAAACCGTACACCATGAAGAATATTTTGTTCAAATTAAGGACAATGTACACCACGTTACCACGATGACAGCTAATTAAAACTAAGAATAGTATAGAGTACAAAAATCTCACCAACTCAACAAAATAGCAGAGATAATAATAAAAGAGAAAGTTAATAAATCCAAACAGACAACATGGTACAACCTACCAATCATCTTCCTGCTGTTTTTTGACCTATTTTTCCAGATTTATATGTATAATTGATCAGTATGCAGAGAAAATAAATTACAAAAAAGTGGGAGGCTAGCTCTCTATCTCATATACACCGGTCATGCGGGCATTAAATAAATGGAGAGAGAAAATTAATGCAAATAAATTTTGCAATCCCTATAATTGATTCATGTCTGAGCAACCCCAAATTATTTGGAAATTAAGCAGCGGTTGTTGTATTTTCCAGTCATGTCAGATATAAATGTCACCATTTTAATTTTATTCTTTTTGATCTATATAACTTGGCGTGGAATAGCTCCCACCTAATTATAGATGCTAATGGAATTTACGCTCTCAATTATCTCAATTGTATAAATTCGAAAACAACCTTATGTTTTTAAGAGAACTTGCTCTCATATTTACTAAACGGTGTTTAATTATTAAAATAGCTAGCTCTTAAAACAATTAAACAAAACACTAGTGATTTTTGGTCACTTAAAACTCATGAACAAACACACAAAAGCAAAAACACACGTTTTTTTTCGAATAACAAAACAATTTACTTGAAGCTTGAAAAGTTGATATCTGAAATTTATTGCTAACAAAATTGGATATCTATAGTACAAATCCTAACAACCCTAGATCTCCTCTAATAACCTCCTAACAAGCTTAGAACAACTAACAAACCCCTAACCTTATAAAAAAAAATTCAGACAAGACAAAAAAACACAAAGCAAAACCAGTTTCCTAGTGCATCAAGGAAATCTAACAAACTAATTTATTTATTGGACTCCAACTAACTAACAAACATGAAATTCTATCATAACAAACTTTGGGATAAGATTTCAAGTCTAACAACAAACTAAATATCAAACAACAACTAGAAAAACACGAGCAACCAAAGACTAACAAAAATCGCCGTACAACACGCCACTCTTCTTGCGTTCAAATTTGTGATATTTTTTTTTTCTCATGAAACTCTTCACAATTCGATCTTTAATCAAGAAAGCTTCAAGAACAGGTTTCCCATATACCATAAACTCCTATGACCAAGCACTAGCCTGAAATGACAAAAACTCAATCAAATGAAGTGGGAAAAACTCATAGGCAAACCAACTTATTCCTCATATCCACCAAAGCTTGCCATAGATTTGCGTGCCTAGTTGGTCATCCAAGTAATGCAACAATGGCCTTGTTGATGTTTAAGACCATGCCATTTCAATGACCGAATGCCTTTAATTTTCAAATGACTTAAAAAAAGCTCCTTTTTCTACTTTGTCGTCATTTGAACTTGCTTCAAAATCCTATTTAAATGCATGGTCCACAGGTATAATAGAATTAAAACCATCTCAATAAACAACTTATCATTAAATAGGCCTAGAGGAATTTCTTGCCCCATCCAAATGTTACAAAAACAAAATCCACGGATCAATACATCTAATGCTAGTATGTTACTTGAATCAGCATATTATTATGCTACTCAATGTCTTTAGTTGTCAATTGGTTAGTGTGCCATGCAGAGGCGGAGGTAGCATAGTAGCACACCGTGCACGTGCTACCCCCTTTTCAAAAAAAAAAAAAATCAGCTTTAATTTAAAAAAAAAAAAAAAGAAAGAAAAAAAACGCGTGGAACACTGGAACTGAGAACGTGAGAAGCAAACCAACCCCAAAACCCTTACTTTCTCTCTCTTCTCTCAATCGCCCCTCTATTCTATTCTCTCTCTTTTGATTCTATGAATTACCGGCTAAACTTCACTTCGCACATCGGCTTCTTCTCTTCTTCGTCCTTCGGATCTTCGTCACCGGCTTCGTCGAATCTTCTTCACTTCTTCGTCCTTCGAATCTTCGCCAGTCCAGCAATTATCCGGTACTCCGGTGGGGCATCAGGCGTGGGGAGGTAAAAAATTGGTTTTTTTTTTTTTTTTTTTAAATTTGTTAACTTGAAGTCTTGAGATCTGATTTTATTTTTCTTTTTTAATTTGTTAAATTAAAATATGATAATTTTTTTTTTCAATTTCATATTTTCATTTATGCTTTTTTTTTTTGTAATTAATTGACATAATGACATAATTACATAATTGACATTAGATTTGATAGTGGGTTGTATGTCCAAACTCGTCATAGCATTATTATAGCATTATTTGATAACTCGTCAGGCGTAATTACTAGATATTGTTTGTTGGTTCAGTCCAAACTCGATATAGGAGCAAATAATGTGTTTTTCATATTTAGATGTTGTTTGTTTAGGGACTTTACTCACTTTAGTCTCTTTTTTTACTCTAATTTGTCTATTTCAGTTTCAGATCTGTTCATGTGTTTAAACGAGTGAGTTTAATTTTTTTTTTTTTTTTTGTGATTTATATTGACTATTGACTGATGTTATCATGTTAATTATTCTGATTTTTTTACTTATTTTGTTAATTAATCTTATTTATTTAATCGGGCAACTTTAATTTTTATTAGTCATTGTATTAACTTAAACTTTTATTAGTCGCTGTATTAAACCGAATTGATGAATCAGTTTTTTGTTGTTGTTAAACCGAATCGATTGATCCGAACATCGAAAATTTTAGAGTGCTACACCTATTTGAAATTCCTGGATCCACCCCTGGTGCCATGTTGGGATTACTAAAATGTAATACACCCAAAAGTTTGTGCTACTAAGCGTTATTTATCAAGAAAATATTGACCCTAATGTAAAGTGCCTATAGCACATTAAAAATAAAAAAATATTTTGGTCTTACTCTTGCATCATAACAAATTTACTATAGTGGTGTATTATGGCAGCAGTGGTTGCATTTTAGAGAATAGTGCAAAATATATCATAAAATGAGAAACAAAGGCTGGCACAGCTATGGAGTTATGCTGCATGGAAATTTTATACAATTAGGAAACATTAATATACAAAAACCTAAAGCAATCAACATCATACTTACAAAATTGGAAGTTATTTTTATTTGATTAAAAATAAAAAGGATTAAGAGTAAAAAAAGGCCAAAGAAAGTTATCTTAATTTGTGAAGACAAAACACTTTTGCAATTGTGGAGATTTTAATTCTTGAGGGAAGGATTGAGGGAAAAACTAATGTCCACAATTTATTTTATTTTTATAATTATTTTATGAGTGGGAAAATATTAAGTTCACTCAGGATATCTTAAAAGGAGAAAATTTTCGATGACCCAATACAGAACAATGCAATTAATTAACCCAGATATTTCTACCTGGCTTTTGATCGGGCATCAATAAGTTGATGAGTCTTCTCCTTGATATTGTTCCTTACCTGGAAACAGAAACAAATTTTGTTAGCAGCAACAACATATAGGACATAAGACTTTTTTACACACAAGGAACACTATTCAACCTCTCTTTCAAATTCAATACTCAAATGGGCCTCGTATTCATTAGCGTAATGAACATGAGGCCAAGGTAACCAACCACACCAACAATAGTTAGGTGTCTTCTTGATATCAAAACTTAACAGCAACAAACTCAATTTGCCAAGCCATTTCTCTCTAATTTTCTATTTAAAACAAAAGGAGTGTCTGACAACCTCTCTCATGATGTGAATTTTAAGAGATGGCAAAAAGGCAAAAAGGAGTGAATTTCTATATAAAACAGTATAATGGCAAAAAGGAAGCCATGACGGTTGTGATGGAATAGAAAGAGATGCAACAAAGAACAGAAAATATCATGAAAAGAAAAACAAGAGAAAAAAAAAAAGAAGCAAAAGAGGCACAAGGCACACACCTTAGCACATACTTTCCAACACCCTTGGATTGTGATGAGCCTTGGTGTTTGGAGGTTCTAGACCTATGTGACAATGAGCTCGCATGTCGCATCACGCTTAGGTGAGCCTTGGGCACTCTTTATAAAACACAAATCCACTTTGAGTCCTTTTCCCTTCAAAGGATTATGTTTGCAAATATTCATTAAGTGGATGAGACTAGGTCATGGATTAACACTAAGCGCGTTGAAGACAAACATTATATGCACCAAGAAGTTTAACTTGGAGTTTCATAGAGTACATGGAGTCATGCAGACAAGGAGTGCCATTTCACTAGTGACATTGGATGAACTGGAGCTATAAAATTATCGACCTAAGATATAGCCTATTGAATTAAATTTGGGCGGCTAAACTGGAAAGCAACAACCAGATTATTTAGTTTGTGCGATGGTAGCGTGCCCCTAAAGTTAGAGGAGAAACTTAGGACGGTAAGGTAATTACGCCAACTTATCGTTATGGATCAAAATGTTGGTACTAAATGTATACTGGAGAAACTTAGGACGGTAAGGTAATTAGGCCAACTTATCGTTATGGATCAAAATGTTGGTACTAAATGTATACTTAAAAGATGGGTGCAGCAACCAATGTTGAGGTGGATATTTTGAGAGGTATAAGAGGGAATGTAGACATTTTAAAGAAGGTTGAGTGGCAAATATTGAGGGCACAGTAAGGGAGGATTTTTTGGTATGCCCAAGTGAAAAGACAACAGCAGATGCATTCATAAGGAAAATAGTAGGTTGAGATGATGCAATCTCATGATACCTACAAGAAGATCAAAGTAAATTGGATGACATGAGACAATCCATTTTTGGAAGGCACAAAAACTATTTTCAATGTAATTTAATGAAATGGTTGATGACTTTGATAATCTCATGGCATTGCAATTTCGTAAAGCACAAAAATAATTTTCGTCACGTGAGACTATCCACACTATTTGTTCATGGCCTACCACCTTTCCATCGCCTAAGAAGACCTATCTTAGGCCGACCCCGGTATAATATACCCGAAAAAACACACCATCATAATTGACTTGAAGCCATTAGAAAAAGCCCCAATATATGAAGAGCATATATAGCGAATTAAGCCTTCAATCAAATGGTCTAGGTCATCTTTGTAGAACATTAGAGCTAAAATTTCAGTAAATTCCTTAAATTCATAATGAACTACATATTGTACACTAAGGCCCTGTTCTCGTCAACTTATTTATGCTTATCTAAAATTAATTTAGCTGATCTGAATTTATTTTTACTTTTTAGAACTTATTTTTGCTGAACTGAACTTATTTTTGCTGAACCTGAACTTATTTTTGATCAACTGAACTTATATTTGCTGAAAATAAGTAAAAATAAGTCGAGGAGAGCAGGGCCTAAATTGGATGATTTAGGTCGCGCACTATGGTGAATTAAAACAAAAACAAACTGCGATTCGGAACGAGCGACTTCAATTGCCGGTCATGGGGGATAGGGGCAAACACTAGGTAACCCTGGTTCAACAGTTCCCCTAATTCTATTTTATCGCTCCCACAATGACCCCAATGATGGTGATAGCCATTTGCAATGGATTGGAAGCAAAAGGACGTGTTGCTTTTTCTTAAATATGGGAATCTTATGCATTAGTGAAACTAAGAACTTTTAAGGGGCACCAGTGGCCTCTCATCAAACAGTACAGAGATCAACCATAACTCCATAATGCAGCACTAACATCTAATTGAAAATCCTCTGAACTTGCATCCATGATGATTCTCCAATGATAAAATTCAAAATTACACAAAGGACGTTAGCAAGTCCTATAGTGCCACTAACTTTCTTAATTCATCAAACTTCTTGTACCTTTTCCAATTCCTTAAACTAAAGGCATAACTCCAGAAACAAATGCCTTATTGCATTACAGTGTTCAGACCAGTAGGATCTTATACTACATTAACTTCCTCCTTTGCAAAATAAATGATCTACTGGAATTTAAGGTTTTATATTTCACAGTCTATCATAACGAAATATCAGCTGTTTTTTCAAGAGTATGATACATAGAACACATCGGTATCAATCAAGGAAGAAAAGAACAAAAAAGACTGTTCAACTTCCTACTTATATCTGAGATAGGGAGAATCTAAATAAGACCTAGAATACAACAATTCTCCGACCCCCCCCCCCC
>PYUH01000034.1:1102826-1142961 GCA_016808085.1 Suaeda aralocaspica | reverse complement strand
TCCCCCCCCCCCCCCCCCCCAAAAAAAAAAAAAAAACGCATCTCAACCATACAACAGTATCCATTCTAGAAGAAACTAAAAGCCTCCTTTAGGTGACTGATCAGCGCTTTCATATCTGGCAGAAGGAGAATTTTTAAACAAGACTTGCAATAATTACAGTATACGAACAATAATTCTTCAAAAACAACTATAAGGCCCCCCCCCCCCACACCACACACACACACACACACACACACACACTCAAATAAATAAAGAAATAAAAGAAATAAAAAGGAAATTGAGGGTGACTATGTCGTTTAACAATACAGCTTAAGGTTAAAAGTCATATGCATATAAGCAATATCACCTGCTCAAGCGTCCACAGAAGATGAGGCTTAAAATTAGTCTCAAACGTGATTGCTCCAACCTGTAAATCACATGCAATGAGGTGAAAAGTTTGAGGGAAAAAAATATCAACTTAGCAGATTTGAAGCATTAACATACAGTGACTAACAGACACCTACAACTTAGTCCAAAGTTTTCTGGGTTCTGTGTGAAATACATACATAAATAACAGTTAAAACCTTCTCTAATTGCCTAAGAGAACTAATGTGAATCCACGATTGCCATTCACATCACAAGTTTGTTTTAGTTCAAGTGTTCAATAGAGGTTAACTAATGGGTTTTTTCCTAACTCAATTGAGGAGTTTTTCCTACTTTTGTCTTAGGGTTTTTACATAATGATCTAAACAGCATGGATGACACGTTCTTGGATGAATCTTGTTTAAAATATGGGTTCGTGGATGGTTTCTTGAATTCCTTGAAAATGGTGAAAAAAACAACTCCACCTAGTGGTGTTATTTTGGACAGCTTTTAGGAAAGTTGGGCAACGAGTTTTCCCGTGTTTAATGGCTCGATTTTCCCATAGATTTTTTAGCTTATTGCCTTACTTCATCTTTGGTTAGGATAATTCATTTGTGAAGACAAATGATGGAGTTTTATAGGGCGAACAAGAAGGACCTCTGTATGGATTTCATTGTTCTAGAGGAGTATGACAAGGTTCCAAGGGATGTATTTTGATGGGTAATGTTGAAGATAGGTCTCCCACAAAGGTATATAAACTTGGTTAAGTATATGTATCAGGATGTATCCACATATATGGGGACTTGTGGTGGATTAACAAAAGACTTCCCCATAACAATTGGGTTGCACTTGCATAAAGGGTCGGCATTGAGCCCATTTCTTTTTGAAAAGATTACATATGAAGTAACAAGGTCAATCCAAGATGAGGTATCATTGTGCATGTTGTTTGCGGATATCATATTGATGAATGAAACTAAATTAGAGCAATGGAGACAAAGGTTGGAGTGTAGAGGGTTTAAGCTAAGTCAAAGTATATGGAATGTTTCTTTGGAGCACAAGGGGGCAAATGATGCTATGGTGAGGTTGGACATAAAAGTTCGGGAATGATTTTAAATACCTTGGGTCATTCATTTAAAATAATGGTGACATTGACCAAGATGTGGCTCACAGAATTAAGAGTGTTGTGTGACTGAAGCATCCTTCAAAATTGATGAGGAAGTTCTGTAAGTTTGCAATATTGCTGTAAGGATCAACGTTGGGCTTATAAGAAGGACCACATTCAAAAGGTTGGGGTTACGGAGATGCGGATGTTGCGATACATGTGAGGAACACTCTAAGAGATAGATACAAAAATGAAGTCATTTGCCGGAAATTGGTTGGTGTGCCAGACATTGTAAGCAAATTGAAGGAAAACCGCCAACATTGGTTTAGACATGTGAGACGGAGACCCTACGGAGCACCGGTGTGAAGAGTGGAATAATGGGATCACGAAGGTCTTAAACGGGGTAGAGGGAGACCGAAAATGACTTGGTTAGAAGGTGTTATAAAAGATATGAAGCTTTCAGATTTAAAGGAGGAGGTTCTTGATCGCAAGAAATAGAGGAGGGAAATTTAAGTGGATGACCACATGATCAATTTTGATTCATGTAGCCGTCCCAATTGTGGGACTAAGGCTTTGATTAATTAGTTGTTAGAAAACTGAGTAACAATAGCTTATAGTACTGATGTGGATTTTAAGTGGTACTTGCAAATACAACCTAAAACTCACGTGTTGTTTATCAATTAAACTCTCCACTCCTCAATTATTTAATTGAAGGCTAATTAATTAATACACTCCTGTAATTAATTAACTAGAATCTAAATTTGTTTATCACTCCTGACTCACAAATTTATGAAGAAAAAATTCGAAAAAAGTTTACTCACAAACTTGCGCAAATTTCGGAATTCGATTTACTGAATTTTCAATGTGTAAAACTTCATTAATTACATCCTATTGTTGAGATTATTTATAGGTATAATCAACAACAAAATCCTAACTAGAATCTACAAAAGAATCACGCATAAACTAGGAAAATAAGTCGTAATCTTGTTCAACAAACTAGAGATAAGATTGCCACATCATCATGCAACTTGCACTTTGACCATATCTTTCCTAACAAACTCTAACTAACTAACTAATCAAGAAATATCCTAACAACCTAACTAGATATTTAATAAACAAGATAATCATCAGAAATTATCCTAAAAATCACGAAAATTGCTTGATGCCCAAGATAGTTAAAATCGTCAAAAATTTCCGCCACCATGCTTCGTCAATTTTGGCGCAACTTTCAAGAACTTCAAGAAACTTTAAGAAATGCTTCAAGATTCAATCTTTTAATCAAGAAACCTTCAAGAAACCATTCTTCATGTCTTTTAGTTATTTGTGATGATCAAGACTCCACAAGAATTAATAATAATAATGTCCAAAATGAGAAAACCCTCTCAAGTGAAATGGGAAAAACTCATGGACCAAACCAACTTGTTCCCTATAACTACCACTGTGATCCATCCTGTGAGTGCATTAATAATAATTCATAGCTTATTTAATGACTCACTCCACCAGTGACAAAGTATTAATGATCAATAAACAAATGTGTTGGCTAGGGAGCCATCACCGTTGTCAGTGCTTACCACATTATTTACTATCGTCACCCAAACCTGTGATTTATCTGTAATAAAACCAATGGGATTTATCATTAGGCTAATTGGCTCATCCACTGTTGGTGTTTCATCACAGATATTCAAATTCACATCAAGTACAAGGGGTGATTCATGTTTTGAATTTGATAGTTATATGCGTGTGCATATTGTTTCACTTTAGACGAGTGAAGTTCAATAGGTTTCCTAGTGAGTTAAGAGTAAATCAATTCATAAAATTGATGTGAATACAAGAAAAACATTCACATCCGGGTTATTGGTGGTTTTGCATATGGGTTTTTTCCCACTGCACTTGCTAAGGATTTTCTCATTTAAGGCTTTTAATTGCTTTTATGTGCTTGTGATTTTGTGTTTTTAGTTATACTTGGTCTACAAAGATGGAGGATCACATTCTTGAAAGTTTCTTGATTAAAAGATTCAATGTAGGACGTTTCTTGGAGCTTTTAAAGATAGAATTTCAGCTTCGGAGCAGTGCAGTATGTCTGACTTTGAAGATTTTTCATTGACAGTTGGCTATGAGTTAGAAGGCGTGTTAATATGCGTTGGACAGCTTATTGAATCTACTTTCACGAAAAATATATCAAAAATTCAAAAAAATACGGAAGATAATGTTTTATTCATTTTTCTGCTCGGCTGTCAAACTAAAAGTCAGTTTTTAGTTAGGTTTCTTTTATCTTGAGTCCAAGTACAGTTAGAATTTGTTTGCGACATGCATTTTAGATAGATATTGCTGATTATCTTGTTAATTAATTAATTAGTCAAGTTGTTAGAATAGAAACTTGTTAGTTGAGTTTGTTAGCAAGATAAGATCAAGTAGCAATGATGATGTGGCAATCTTATCTTGACTTTGTTATGCAACTTGGATAAGTAAGCCAAGGTGGCGATTTTATCTTGATTTTCACGGGTATTTCGGTTTCTTTGAGTCTTAGGAGGTTGTTAGGATTTAGTCTTTGGTTATTCTATAAATAGCCGAGATTTCTTTGTAACAACATAGATTGGAGTGAAATAAAAATCAACATTGTTTTGTTGTGCGTTTCTTATTGTTTTCATCCAAAAACAATTAATTCTATATTTTGTGAAATGGTGTTATTGCTTTAGATTCACGTAAGAACAAAGGAGAGTTTGAGGGTGCTTTGGATTTAATCAAACACTATTTGTTCGAAATTTCCCTAGTCTAAACTCTAAGTGGTTTCTTTATAGAGTGGAAACTAGATTATCTTGTTGTGAGTAACGATCCCTTATCAATATTCACATCAAAAACCCTTAGTTTTAGGTAATTGAAACCTAAGATCAAGTGAGACTAATTCGTGCTATGAGTGAAACAATTCAAGTTCTTCTCAAACCCCTTATTAGTTCAAGGTTTTGGCGAGTGAAACTGCAAAAAAGTGAACTAAGAACTGTTAGATTTAGATTTATCGTAAACATTAATCTCTATGCTTAAATTACTCGGTAAAGATTAAATATGGAAGTGTACCTGAATTCATGAGTAATCTTCAATCGAGTTCCTTATGGGTTTAGACTCTTCTAATATTTACACTCGATAGGATTTCCTCTCTCCTGATGGGATACATTGAGAGTTTGTTGTTTGTGTTGTCCCTAGGACCATAACCTTAATTGTCTATTTAATTAGACTCCTTTTTCCTAATCTTCCCATCATGTATTAGGAAAGGCCCAATAGGCTCTACATAATTATATAAACCCATACTCTATAAAAGACATAAATTAGCCCAATGGTAATTACTTAGTTAGATCACTTTATATGGGCCAAATACTATGATAGCGAATTAATACAAATATATCTAAATAAAAACATATCAATTATATTAGATCCACAACTCCAACAATCTCCCACTTGGACCAATAAAATTGTATGTGTGTGTTGCTAATAATTTTGTTTTACTTTATTACCTTGTGGGCTCAAAAGCTATCAATTCAAATCATCTTTAATGAATTCGGTCCATTAACTATATCAACACAAGATGAAAGCGACCTATGTTACTTTTATCGTAACTAGACCTTCAATGATCACAATGCCAACATAACTAACGACATGAATCAAGTATACGTGTGTAGCATGGAAATTGCATTCCAATGTGACCCAATAATGCCTATTTCTAACTAGTCCACTTTATACTTTAGTGAGATCAATAATATGACCAAATAATATAGTAAACTGAATACTTTATTGCTGCAGAAATTATCCTTAAAACCAAAAATATCCAAATAAATCCTTATATCATATAATCACCCTCATGCAAAACTCCTACTAAATCTGGCATGACGCCCAAACGACCACTTAGCTCATGAAATTCTTTAGGTCATAAACCCTTAGTAAGCATATCCGCAATAATGGAGTTTGTGCTAATCTGCTTAAAGACAATTTTTTACACTAAGTTCTTTTCTTCATAGCTCTAAATCGCTATATTGATGTCACACAACAATCCAACATTGGCCTTTTCAAAACTTTCAATACAATATGCACACAATTGTGACCAAATTCTTTGGTCATAATGTATGGTTAAATGCCTTATAACAAGCTATGAATTCTACTTTCATGATGCTAGTGACTACAAGATATTGTCTAGTCCATTTGCAATAAAATGGGCCTTCACTTATGACAAACCATATAGTGATATTCAACAAAATCAGAGTATATATACCAAACGATATCAACTTGATCCGACCTTGAGCATATAATCAATTATTCTCTGCAATTAATGCATAATCCTTTTGATTTCCTTTAAATATGCAATCTGGGTTACATACATATATATCTGCCGAATATTTCAACAATGTATGCAGTATCTTAACGTGTGCAATCTGGGTTACATTAGACTGCTTACATGTAAATATTTTACTCAATGTATCTACTAAGAAATGTTTTTAACATCCATTTAAACACATAAAGATACTTCGTGGCAGAATGAAGGGGTGAAAGCAGCAATTAAACACAAAAGAAAATGTTATTTGGCATTGGGAAAATGTAGCACTGATGAAACCTTTGCAAAGTATAAGGATGCTAAATGTAAGGCAAAGATAGCTGTCCGACAAGCAAAAGATAAGGTTTTTCAGGAGGCTTATGAAAG
Source organism: Suaeda aralocaspica (assembly GCA_016808085.1). Lineage (NCBI taxonomy): Eukaryota > Viridiplantae > Streptophyta > Magnoliopsida > Caryophyllales > Amaranthaceae > Suaeda > Suaeda aralocaspica. Next base: position 1,136,833 of record PYUH01000034.1, on the reverse strand, counting down.
GTTACACTCCAAATAGGGAGGAAAAGAAATCTACAGAATGGCAAAGCGAAGACAGGAGGCGAGGAAGGCTAATGGCCTCGTAAAGTGTGTCAAAGATAAGAACCACAAGGTTTTAGTTCAAGATGAGGACATAAAAAGACAAGTGGTAGGGGTACTTCGATGGATTGTTTAACGGAAGTCGAGGAGGGGTTACACGAGACACGTTAGTGGATGCGGAGGAAATCAACATGAAATATGTGCAGAGGATAAGAAGGATAAAGGTGGAAATTGCATTGAAGAAGATGAAACCAAAGAAAGCAGTTGGGATGATGGAATACCAATGGAGGTGTGGAGGTGTCTGGGAAGGTTGGTATTGATTGGCTAACATAATTGTTAACCAAGGTCCGGAAGACTTCGAGGATCCCACAAGATAGGCGAAAAAGCAATTAGGTTCCAGTTTATAAGAACAAAGGAGATTCTCAAAGATTGTTCTAACTATCGAGGATCAAGGATCAAGGATCAAGGATCAAGGATCAAGGATCAAGGATCAAGCTTATGAGCCACACTATGAAGTTGTGGGAGAGGGTGATAGAACATACGTTGAGGGCATTGGTTTTATGCCTGGGAGATTGCAATTCATTTCTTCGTACAAATGATGGAGTTCTATAGGGTGCGGAAAAAGGACCTCCATATGAATTTCATTGATCTAGAAAAGACATATGACAAGGTTCCAAGAGATGTAATTTGGTGGCAATGATGAAGAAAGGTATCCCACGGAGGTATACTAACCTTGTAAAGGATATGCATCAGGATGTCTCCAAAAATGTTAGCACTTGTGGTGGATTGACAAAAGGCTTTCTTATAACAATTGGGTTGCATCAAGGGTCGGCAATGAACCCTTCTCTTTTTGTAATGGTTATAGATGAAGTAACAAATCCAATTCATGATGAGGTACCATGGTGCATGTTGTTTGCGGATGATGTCATATTCGTGGACGAAACTATAGATGGGGTTAATGCCAAAATAGAGCAATAGAGGCAAAGGTTGGAGTTTAGAGGGTTTAAGCTAAGTCGGAGTAAGACAGAATATATGGAATGCCGCTTTGGGCTTAGAGAAGGGACAGTGATGCAGTGGTAAAGTTGGACGGAAAAGTTCTAGATTTGAGGGAATGTTTTAAATATCTCGGATCATTTATCCAAAAGAATGGTGATATTGACCAAGATGTAGCACATAGAGTCAAGTCTAGGTGGCTTAAATGGAGAGCAGCCACACCAGTGTTATGTGACAAAAACATCCTTTTAAAGTTGAAAGGGAAATTCTACAGGATTGCCAAAAGGCCACCATAAGACCAGTGTTGCTATACGGTATATAATGTTGGGCTTATAAGAAGGAGCACATTCGAAAGGAAGGAGTTACGGAGATGCGAATGTTGAGATGGATGTGTGGGAGCACTCTAAGGGATAGAAACAGAAATGAAGTCATCTATCGAAAAGTTGTTGTTGTAGACATTGCAAGCAAATTAAGGAAAAACCACTTGCGTTGGTTTAGACACGTGAGACGGAGACATCACGGAGCCCAGTGCGAACAGTGCAAGGGGGAGATCAGGGAGATCTCAAACGAGGTAGGGGGAGACCAAAAATGACTTGGTGGGAATGGGTTAGAAAGGACATGAAGCTTTTGGATCTAATGGAGAATGAGGTCACTGACCGTAGGGTATGTAGGAGGAAAACTTATGTAGATGATCACATGGACTAATTATTTTTGGTTCACGTAGCTGACTCCAATTCTGGACTAATTGATTGATTGATTTAATGAAGCTCAAGATCAATAAAATGCCACACCACAAGTCTCATCATTATTATTCAAAAAGTGTATTTAGATGAAACTAGATATAAGCTCCTTGTAACAATATCTTTCTTCTGAGTATAGCCCATACCAACAAGACGAGCATTCTGCAGTTTATCACATTGCCTATTGAAATCCATCTTGTCTTAAATTTTCATTTACTACCAACAGGTTTCTTACCTTCAAGCAATGGAATAAAGTCCCAAACGGCATTGCCCTTTATGGACTTAATTTCCTCATTCATGGCAACAATCTACACTTTGAGAGAGTTATCCAAGGCTTCATGAATATTGATTAGGTCATCATCCACCACTCCATTGTCTAGCTCTTTTCTTGAAGCGAAATAATGTCACCATTTAAAAATGTCCTTATTTCTCTACGGATCTCTTTAATGACACTTGTTCTTTAGATTTGTTGAGTTTGTTTAGTGCTTTAGATTTTTTGAGTTTATTAATCAATAATAACCTTATCTTCCCCTCCAAACTCAATATCCTCAAAGAATAAGAAATTCTCCATCAAAAGATATCTAGCAACGGGATTATAGAACTTTTACCCCTTGTATCTTTCAAGGTATCCAATGAAATAAGAACTAATAGTTCTAGAATCCAGACTCCTTTTGTTTGGCTTATAAATCCCTGCCTTAACTAAAAACCCCATATATGAAGATACCTTATTCCGTAAATTATAAAGGGTTTTAATAGTTGTCTTAGTTGGTATTATATTAAGAATATAAGTAGCGGTCTTTAATGTCTTTCCCTAAAGTGATTATGTTAAAGTATTATGATTTATCATGCACGCTCCTCACCATAACCTTTAAAGTTCTATTTTGTCCATCAACAACACCATTGATTTGAGGATTTTTCTGTCATGGTGTACTGATGGACAAAACCTCTAGGAAACGAGCCAAAGGTCTTGGAAATTATTCACCTCATCAGTCATTTCTACCATAGTATTAACCACCATGATCAGATTTGACTTTCTTAATTCTTTTGCCAAGTTGATGTCCAACTTCAGCTTTTATAAGATTTGAATGTGTCCAATGCTTGGGATTTCTCATGAATTAGATATAGGTAGCCATAACTTGAATGATTGTCTATGAACATAACAAATATTTTTATCCATTCCAAGAGGCCATAGGGAATGAACCACATATGTCTTTATGTTTAGTTTTAAGACATGTAGAGCTCGTTTGACTCCAAATCCACGTTTTGTTTGGTTGCTTACCCTTGATACACTTAGGGCTATTTGGTTGGGGGTATTCATCAAAGGAAATGGGAATCAACTGCCCCATTCCCTTTGATGTCGTTTGTAAGACACCTTTTCCATTCCCATTCCCATTCCTCATTCTAACACTTTACCTTTCCCTCCACCCCCTCCCCCCATCTTTTCCATTCCCTTTCCCCACATTCTATACAACCACCCTATCACCACCCAACCACCACAAAAACCACCCTAACACCAACCCCAACCACCCTCCTCCCCTCCCCCACCCCTCGTCGGCGTCGCTGACCCCACCCTCACCCACGAAACCCTAACAACACCCAAAATAAAAACAATAAACCACCCACCTCCTCCACCCCCGCAACTACTCCACCTCAACTTGCTGCCCTTAGCCGCCCCTGCAACTTCCTTCGCCGCCTACTATAACCTCCCAACCACCCTCCAAAACAAACAATAAATACTAGAATAAAATTAAAAATAAAAAAATTAAAAAAAAAAAAAAAAAACCTTGAGATTGGAGAGGAGAATAGGAGACTTTAGGAAGGAGGTATGACTAAACATAGGAGGAACAGTTATGCATGTTGATCTTGAGATCGAAAGTTTTGTCAGCGACATTAATTTACCACCTTGCATTATTATTATTTTGTTTGTTTTGGAGGGTGGTTGGGAGGTTATAGTGGACGGTGAAGGGAGTTACAAGGCAGCTAAGGGAAAGTAGGGGCAACGAGTTGCGAGGATGGAGGTGATTTCAGTGGATCGTTGATTGTTTTTGTTTTTGGGTGTCGTCAGGGTTTCGGGGGGGGGGACCGTGACGCCGGCGAGGGGTGGGGGTGAGGTCAGCAGCGCCGGCAAGGGGTGGGGGTGAGGAGGTTGGTGTTAGGGTGGTTTGTGTGGTGATAGGGTGGTTTTTGTGATGGGCTCTTATTCCTTTTTTTTTCAAAACAAACAACTACTTACATCAAAGGTAATACTTTCCACTCTCCTTCATTCCCATTCCTAAAGTGATTGCCTTTCCCCTTCTCCAATCAAACGACCCCTTAATGCATATATCAAACTGAAAATTCAAGGGAATGAAGAACTCCATTTGACATAAGTCCTTTGATTCTTTGTTCAGAAATATATCTTAAACGTTTGTGCCAAAGTGAAGAGGAATTTTCATTTGCTAATTATATGTCTTTTACAGTGTGTTTGGATACAACTTTTGGAAGGAAAGGGAGGGGAGAAAGAAAGGGAGGGAGGTGAAGAAAGGGGTGAGAAAAAGAAAACATTTCCCTAATTTGGAAAGGAAAGAAGAGGAATAGTGTGAGGGAATTTTAATTGTAGCAATGGCGGAGGGGGGTGGTCATGGTTGTATGGGAGTTTTCCATCCAACTATAAAATCTGAATTTTAGTCTTTCGGGAACATAAATTAAAATCCACATTATGGCACATTTATAATCATATAGGAGATTGGAGTTTGTCATGATTTGGTCAACAACATAGTAACACTTTAACATATACCAAAAGTAACAAGATTTTTAGCATGTCAAACCCATAAATAAAAAAACCCACCTTTTAATTATCCCTCAGCAAACCCACCTTTACCAGCCCATCTTCGCAAAACAGAACGGGTAACCTGCAACCTGCAACCTAATGTATAGGTAAATCAATGATATTGATTCCCTTTTGGTTTGCTTATTTTTTCCATTCCGTCCTTAATATTTAGGATTCACATTCTCTTCTCTTTTTATTTCTCTCTCCTCTTCCCATCTCCATCAACCTTCATTACCCCCTTCACCACTCTCACTAATCTGCCATTTTTGCCACTGCCATTACCATATTCTTCTTCCCTCTACTTGCTTCGCCACCCCTTACCTCCATCACTACCATCATCTTCCCAATCATTATCGCCACACCAATGCGCCATCACCTCCTCCTCCTCCCTCCATCATCAACATCCTCACATCACAACAAACCACCTCTTTCCACCACGTACTTGTGCATCACATTCCAACAATTACAGATTTACAACTTCAATTCAACTAACACAATGCCAAAAAATGATAATCGAACACTCTTCGAACCACTATTTTCAGCTTCAATTCATAACAATTGAATTAAACATTTGCGACGCTTTTCAACTACCTCTCAAGAATGTCGATAAATCCGTGCGAATTATCAAAGGTTTAGTGGTGAATCTTTTCTATGTATTCAAATTACTGGATTTCGTTTAACTTTCACGTTGAATTTAAGGTTTAGTGTCAAAAATTAAAGATGATGTAAATTACAAGCTTCAATTTTCATGGTGGTATGAGGGGGTGCTGGTGGCAGTGGTTGATTTTTGGGTTTCGGGTTTGAAGAATTGAAGTGGTTCCATGGGGTGGTGGTTGTGGGTACGGGCGTGTGGGTGCTGTGATGGTGGGTCCAAGTAGGTACGGGGGTGGGGGTGATGTGATGGTGGGTTAAAGTGGGTACAAGGGTGGGGGTTCCGTGGTGGGGTGGGGTGGGTAAAAGTGGGTACAAGGGTGGCGGTGCTTACTGAATCATCTATTCACCTTAGTAGATTAAGAATTATAGGAAGTCAAACAGTAATACAATATAGCTTCAAGCTAGAAAGGAATAGCTAGAACACCAAAACTACTATTTCAAACCAAGAGGAATAGCTTGAATCATGAACTAGACATTGCATGTAGATTTATTGAAGGACTAAATATCGTCTTTTAGTGGGGTGGGTAAAATTTAGTGGAGTGGTGCTTTATTTTAATTTTTATGTAATAAAATTCAATTTTATTTTTTTTTACAAAAATCTTTTTTTCTTAAAATAACAAAGCCTGCTAAGTAACCTGCAATTACTTGTTAAAAATATAAGGGGTATGTGTTGGGAAGGTATATATCAAAGGTGAGTTTGGTGGGAGATAATCAAAAAGTGGGGTTTTTTATAAGTTGATCACCCATAGCTGAGTTTTTTTTTGTTTTTGTCAATGTTTCCAAAACAAAAAAAAAAAAAAAAAAAAAATCAAGATCCGGCCCACGAAAATCCCTATGTGTACGCAATTAAAAAGGCATTTACTTTGCAAATTAATCACCACATAAAACAAAAATTGGATCAAAAATTTCATGCCTTAATTAAAGTGCTCCTCGTTTTATTTGTGTAGTAAAAAACTAATGGCAATCCAATGAGGTATCAATAGTTTGGATTGTTATGGCTTAGGATATTACATTAACATATAATAACCAATGCAAACAACCAAAGGAAAAACCAAATTGAATTTCATAGTGGAAAGCACGAAATTAATGACAAATGAAAATAAAATAAAACTGAAACATCAATATGCAAACCATATCTAGTGGCAAAACAATACAAAGTCACTCGATTTAATGAAAAACTTTGCCAAAATTTTCCGACATAAAACCAAATAATATAATATGTAGTAGGCTCTTGATACCACTTGTTAGATATAGATCTACCATAAACTTTAATCTTCATACTAAATTACTCGGTAAAGATTGAATGAAGTGTACAAGAATCCATGAGTAGTTCTCAATCGAGTTCCTTATGGATTTTGGGAATTCTGGTACTTACACTCAATAGGATTTCCTCTCTATTGATAGGATGCATTGAGAGTCTATTGCATGTGTTGTCCTGAGGACCATACCCCTAATTTTCTATTCCATAACCCTAATTGTCTATTTACAATAGACTCCCTTTTCCTAATCCGCCCATCATGTATTAGGAAAGGCCTAATAGTCTCTACACAATAATATAAACTCATACTCTATAAAAGACGTAAATAAGCCCATTATAATTACTTAATTGGATCACTTTATTTGGGCCAAACTTTATGATAGCATATTAATACAATTATATCTAAATTATACAACATATCAATTATATTAGGTCCACAATTACAACAATATCCTTAGTGAATCATAAGTGAGTGAAGATTATTTGAAGCTATGTTAATTTTCATGGCATCAAAGAGCAAGAACCCCAAAAAATACACATCACGAACTCCTTGCATCATCTTTTGATCAATATCGTGAAGCAATAACTACGAAGGAGGAAAAAAAGAAAGATTACCTGCTGCCCTTGATACACTTTCTCAATGGCCTCACTAGCGGCACTAGCTTTAAGAATAGCATCGCCCGAAGCGCTGGATTCAACATCGTATCCTGATGCACGCCATCTAGGAAGACCTCCATCCAACACCCAAATTCTGTCATGCCCAAATACTCGAAACATCCTTCACATTTAATTCAGCATAATCATTATTTTCTATGCAAACTTCAACAATTTAATTTATCAATATATTATAAATGATAATAATAATAATAATAATAATAACAACAACAATACATAAATAAATAAACAATAACAATAATAATAATTTTCCACACATAAGCTCCAATCCTTACCACCAAACACGAGCAGCACTAAATATGCCCTTTCCATCATAGACAATCACTCCATCTTTATTCTCTATGCCAAGTGCTGAAACAGCAGCAGCAAAAGCTTCTTGAGAAGGCAACATGTGTGGCAACTGAAACAATATAACACTCGCTCAACACCTTAGTTTCTTTTCAACAACTATATTATGTTTCAAAAGTAAAACTTGATAGTAAAAAAAAAAAAAAAAAAAATATCCTTAACAAGCTAACAAGCAAATCAGCAAATGTATGAATAAGCTCTACAAAAAGGGTGCAACATATTGTAGGGCAACTGGCATCAACTTCTAGAATTCATTAATTATCTCATTATAAAACTGTCCAACATTATTACATTTTTCATATAGAAAATTTTCAGCCTACATACTCTCCCATTAGAAACATGATTTGCTTTCTCCAAGTGTTCAAGAAAACTATTTCCAAATAAAGTGCAACCAAGTGTTTCGAAATATACTTCCAATTGATGGAATAATTAGCCTTAATATATGGTTTTGGGGATGAATCATTCCAATTCTTTTTTTTTTTTTTTTTGTTTTTGAGAGAAGAATCATTCCAAATTTCTTTTTTTTTTAAAAAAGCAATTTTATAATTTACAAACAAGAAAACAAATTCAATCTGAAACACCGATGTGGCATTTTGTAAAAATGGAATCCTTAACAGACACTTTCATCAACATTCATTTCATCAAAGACAAAGGTCACACATGGCTCTAGCGAGTTTGAAGCCAATGATCAATACAAGAGAAGAACATCTGCATTTAGGTGGCATTATGCCTTGATGTTGGAGGAATAGCAAAAGTACCCTTGATTTTGGGAAAGAAAAGAAAAAAAAAGGTGCCCTTGATTGGTAAATAAAGGTATAGCCCAAAATACTAGCTACTAAAGAAAAAAATCAGCAACAAATCCTATGCTTATCCATTTCAAGAAAAACAGTGACAACCTAAAACCTATAATTCTACAAAACCGAAAAAAAATCTATTAGAAAAAAGGGCCACTGGAGAGGAAAAAAAAAATTATAACAATAATTTCCACTAGTTATCCTTCCCATATTAATCCCAACAAAGGGTTATTATTATAGTACAACCAAACAATTGGAGTATTTTCCTAAATTGATCGATGATTTCCAGGCGACCGATTACTTTCAAAACCGATTACAAAGTAATTGTTCGCTTTTTTTCATATATTCCCTTTCTTTTTTTTCCTCCCTTCTCCCTTCCCAACTGACTATTCTGTGAAATTGCTCTGTCATTACCATGCCTGCTGCTATATCATGAGCATTTCAGGGAAAAAAAAAAAATCAATATCAAAATGCTCAAGAAAAGGTTGAAGCAACTCTAATCAGCTTAAAACAATCGGAATTCTCACAAATCTAAGCTCTAACTTCATACGCTAACTAACAACAAAAACAAAAAAAAAATAAAGGGAAAAAAAGGAAGAAAACCCTACATGAAAAATGCGATGCTCTAAACTTACAGCATGGTAAATAGGCAAACACACAAAGAGAATAAACCTAGATTTTAAAAATTACCAAAACAACATCTAACTGCTTAAATAAGAAAACATAGAGCACTTTCAGACTGTCACCATCCTACAAATCAACAGCTTTATTACCTTAACAACATTTTCAATACCTTTTAGAGCTAACACATATTCCAACAAGCTTTGTCTCTCAAACCAAGTTCAATACCAATAGCCTTAGTAAAATCGTCATTACCATCACTCACCATAAGAATATTTTTGTCATTAATCTTCAAACTGTGCTTTCATGCCTCTATAACAGAATTATTGATGATGAAATTATAAACAATGAAATAGACACCTTTGAATGTCAACTAATTGGACAACACTTTGTTGTTCTCTGTTTCAATAAAAGGAAGGAAAAAGTAGGGCTGGTGTTTGACTGGTAGGAAAGAGAGGAGAGGAAATTTAAGAAGAAAAAAAAAAGGAAATATATAATTAGAAGCGCCAATTACAATGCATCACATGGTCAACTGACGTGCTGACTAGGTCTTAAGAGGTAATAGGATTGTTTTGTGAAGGTGACTCCATAGTTTGGATCAAGAGTATAAAATATGGTTTAGTTTCTTATTCAGCCAAATTATCTCTTTTGCAATTTGACTCTACCATGGATAATTTGCTTAATTATTACGATTGTAAATTTGTTTGCATTAATTATTACAAGTCCCAACCCCAAATTTTCTTCAAGTTCCAATAGCCCCATATCACTTTCAAGCACCCTCAATTTGCTTTTATTGTCTTCCTCCAACTCTCGCCTCACATCCTTTTCCCACCCTTCAAGTCATCTTCTTACCAAAGTTGTAATTTGTCTCCACCTTTCATAACTATACCTTTGCACATGATTCTCCCTCATCTTTTTCTCAATTGAATAACTTCTACCCTCTAACTCATGAAATTATATGATATTTAATCTTTCCTAGCAAACCTACACATCTAACATAGCATATGCATAAATTCCACGTTCAACTTATTAGCGTGAAAGTATTACAGCCTTCATCTAACCAACAAAATGAAGCTAGAATATAATAGTGTGAAGATGAAGACATTAAACTAGAAACTTTTCAAAGATCATAGAGAAAAATGTAGTAATTGCAAACTTTGAACAAATTATCAAAACAAAGTATGACACTCTGAATTTTAATTTGATTTTCGTTTTTATAATATGAGAGGGGGGAAAAAAGCAACAAGTTTTAACCATACATGTCGAAATCCAACTATACTTTCACATCGACTTCCCTATAAATAATACCTACTCCCTCCTTTTATTCCCTCACTTGCTACATTGGACCATAAAAAATTTCACAGTTTTTGGTCCAATGTAGCAAGTAAAAATCAATAGAGGGAGTGCATTTTTCTAACACACCATATTTCACTTCTAACACTTGCCAAGTCAAACTTTAATCCATTTACATCTTTAGTTATGGACTTCTAAATGTGTAAATACCACATTGAAACATACACATTGAGATTGATACAGTGTCAAACAAAATATTAAAGATTAACAAGTTAATCAGCCTTTTTAATATTTCGATATGTATTATCCTGCAAATTAAGGTAATGATAGGTGTGTTTTATGGGTTGAATCATGTATATTAATATAGGTACAGTAGTAAATTCGTTATATTTGTTATTAGAGATGAGTCGGTTTAATTTGTTAAGCCATTGATTAATTTAAGGGTCACATATTCACTTTTTAAAGTTTCGTCCATGCGTTAAACTACGAGAACATTCAACAATAATCCACTAAGAGTTATGACACATGTGAATATACTTTGAAAAGAGCAAGAGGTCTTTTTTGAAGGAAAAGTATTGAAATACTCCAATAAAATCGTCACGGCAGAATCACGAAGCAGCATGTGCTGAACAAATTTCATCGAAGAACAATATTTAATTTGATAGGATTATTTCATCTATATTGTTTAGAAAGCATAAGAGTTAGGAAATTATCCTAACCATAGATATGCAAAAAGGAATTTTTTGTATTCGTTATTTTAGATGTGAATTTGAGTTGATAAAATCATTCTTCTGTTAAATTTCATCGTGTTCATCCAAAGAAACCCTTAAGAGTCACTAGTGCTCATCCTATGCCTCTCAAGATTGGCTAATAAGGTGTGTTCGTCATTTAATTGAGTTCAAGATCCTATAAAGTTTGTGGTAGTATTGAGATAGTTAAATTCCACACAGAAAATAACACAAGAAATATTAAAGAACGTTTAAGATTCAACTTTTTTGAATCAAGAACTTCAAGAAATTCTTACTTAACATCCAAGGTCCTTAAAACACATGAGTAACTAGTCTTTCAGCCTTATAGGTGTGTCTCCAAGGTCCTTAAAACACATGAGTAACTAGTCTTTTAGCCTTATAGGTGTGTCCAAGAGGCAAGATCCATATCAGATTTGAATGAAATGACATCTTATATGACTATATTTTGCCTCCCATGCAAATCATAAAAGATTGTCAAGTCTCAACAACTACTTGCAAAGTCAAAGTTTTGCAACTAAAAGATAGAGGTAGTAACAGATTACCCAACAACTACTTGTCTCTTAAAATATCTGCTTATAATAGTGTTGGACCCAATTTGAGACAGGGGATACAATGTTGCAACCAAAAAGGAACAAATTAAGCACTAACTATTAAGATTATACACTAGGATTCCTTACTCTGGCTGAAACAACCAATACTTCCTCTCTCAGTAGACTGTAGACTTGAGCAGTGTACAGGATTCATCCAACAATAATGGACTTGGCAAGTTGGTATGACCGTAAGTAACAAGCTAGCAGGTACTTTCTAATATTTTAAATTACAGGATTGAAGAAAAGCTTACATTCGTAGACTGATCTGCAATGCCATCCACATCAAAAAAAAGAGCACCCGGAATATGTGCAACCTGTCAGTAAAGAAATTACGGACAATACTGTAAGCACAAGTTAGCAAGAGAAATTAAATAATGGGTAACAATAAAGCTTCATATTCCTATGATTTCCTAAAAAAATTTATAAAGGTATAAAGAACAAGACCAGAGAAGGGGGGGGAGGGGGGGTAAAACTAATGATGACATCAAATAACAATAAAAATATCATCAACCTGATACTCTTGAAGTGGGTTTCTTTGCTCATCAGGCATGTACCAAGATGCATCCACCACCTGAAAAGAAAATTGAAAGGAGGATAGAGCTTATGGTTTAGAGCTTGCAGGTTTGGGACACAAAACTCTACCAAATCAATAACATTGCTTCTTTATGAAGCCCTGTTATAAAATTGGAAACTAAATCAAAAAAGCATACCTCACATTTCTAAGCTACAACATTTGCAAGCCACAACCTTCCACAATAACAAGTTACAACATTTGTAGTTTGAAAAGTAAAACCACATATTATTTAACTTTTTAATTGGTATTCAATTGAAGAGAGAAAAAATGTTACATAGATATGTGGGGCCCGATACCTTGAACTCAACAAAGATGCAAGGTTTTTTGAGCTACAATTTTTTTTTGGCTCCACTATGGTTGACATTGTAGCTTTACATTATCTATAATTGCAAGCAAGTCCTTAATATCAACCACTGCAAATGCTCTATGCAATTAGACCAAAGATAAAGTAGAATTAAAGGACATACTATATTTTGTAATACTTTCTCCACAGTTTTATAGTTTCCAATCTTGCCAATTATGGAAATTCCTATTTAATTGGAGCAATTGTCTCTCTTCCTTTTTAGTATGCCATCCCTCTCTTCATCACATGCTTTCCTATCACTTTCCATCCCTCTCACCCTCACAAACCAAATTTAACCACAAGTTCATTCATGGGGGTTTGTTGCAACTAAATAAATGCTTTGAATCCTCAAGTAGCTAGGAAATCAAAACTTCAATAAGCACTTGTTGGGTAGAGACAAAGATGATCAATGAGTAGAAAATTTCAAACCCTATAAAGGTGTCTGTTTATTTTCTATGTCAAGTTTTTGCACAAGGAAATAGCATTAGTGATGTAGCATCATATCACAAAATCACAACTATTCTATTGTTACATTAATCAATGAATTCATTCATGGAGTCATGGAATACTAAAATTTAAGATACTAAAGAGTAAAAGCTACCAACTACTAATGCAGTTGCAGCAACGGCCATCATAATTTTTTTGTATCATTAGGTACAGAAAGTTTAGCTTTAGTATGAGAAAAGGCTATCGAAACAATAGTTGATCAAGTGCAGTCAGGATTGCTGAAACCAATGCAGCTACTTTTTCCGGCAAAATTTTCCAAGGGTCTCATACGAGTCAAGACCAAGACAACTTCGAAGGTTTGATTTAAGCTTGGAAGGACGATACAACCATGGGTAAATTGACTATGTAGGACTAAAGCTCATGAGGTCCTCATCAATTAATCCTATTGTATGCATGGTCTCATGCATGGTCACGTGTGTTTAATAGACAAGTTTGAAGTACATTTTGCCAATAGGTTACAAATGTCACTTGAAAGGTTTTTTCCTATTTTAGGTTTTCGGGTTTTTACTTTGTATCTTTATCAAAAATGGTCTACAATATTGAGAAGGCAAGTCTTAGATGAATCTTGTTTAAAGATCTTGAAGCGTTAGACGAGTTCAAGAAAGCGAACCAAAAACAGGTTTGAGTTGGGTTTGTGTTTTTGCACAATCTTTTGGTTCGTTAAGTTTTACTTGTCAATCAAGTTTGCAGCTAAATTCAGTAGGAGAAATTTATTTAGGATCCTATCTTTAATGTTGTTAGGATAAATTTATTAGTTAGCAAGCTTTAGCGAGCAAAAACAGCGAAAACCGGCTTGTGGTTTTGCTTGCTACACAAGATTCAACTCCTGTCATTTAGTTAGGAGTTATTAGGAAGTAGTTACTGATTTTAAGTGTCTAAAACAGTTAGGAATTGATTAGTTTAATGCATAAATTATTTATGTAATTGTTGCTATATATAGGAATGATTTTAAGCAGTAAAAAATCAGACTAGGTTTATATTAAAAAAATAAATAAATAAAATAAAAATAACTTGGGTCAAAACAGTCGTGTTCCTGCTTAGTAAGCTGGTGAATTACCTTTATGCTAATATGATTCGATAAGAGATTGAGGGTACTTTTGCTTTAATCATTTACTAAATTAATCATACCAGGTTTCATATTCTTGGTGGGTTTCCTTACACATATTCCTTGTGTGAGTTACAGTTTTCATTACCAATATTCTCAACAGGATCTGCCAACTAAAATAGGAGATCTTCTTCATTTTACAAGGTGGGCACTCTCAGACCAATTCTTCTCGACTTGCACAATGACGTCTGCCCAATGTGAGAGTCAAAATTCGGCTTTACTTAAGCCAGCCCATTTTCACTTCTATCAGTAAAATATAACTAAGAAGTCCAACCAGCACAAATGATTAATGTTTTCCAAGTATTTGCAAACTCCTCACTTGTAAGAAACTAGTGTAAATTGTAGAAAATTATTCCAACAACCAACAGATATCAAATACATGAGATTGAAGAGGATGAACCACAACTAAACAGTATGTATGTGCGTTTACAAACTGTGTTACTCAGACCCAACTAAAATGTCCATGTGTTACACACAGCCATTTTGTAGAAAAAGGTCAAGTTTTTAGTCATAATGAAGTATTAGAGTGTTGAAGCACGCCTTCAGTGAATGACCGTGAGGGATTTGGAGTAACATTGCATAATTAGACAACAATTTATGATTAATGGATCCTAAAGGATATTTATGTAAGTAAACGTAGGTCACAACTCTTACTATCCTATACATAGGAGAAGCCAGGCATCCAAGTTTGGTGAGTTAAACAATTATTTGCATACACACAACAAGGTAACATGATACAAAATTTCGCCAAACTAACGGAAACAAGTACCTTCAAACCCAGTTGCCTGAGGTTAGCATGAAGCCACTCAACAGAAACAACAGGTTCACTCGTAGACATAGCTTGCGTACAATAAGATTTCGCTTCAGAATTTGTTAACGAGACGACACGATGAACCCAACGAGTTCGTTGTACCAAATTGTAGCAATCTAAATTTTTGGACCTTGTTGTCTGCAAGAAAACACAGGAAATATGTTCATACTACTACTGAACCGCTGAATTCCGAGCAAAACCCACCAAAACTCTACTCAAATTACACCTCCGAAAGAAAGAAAACGCACATTATCAATAAAAATATAATAAAATAAAAATCAAACTACTACTTTAGTGAGGCCCTAATTAACGGAAACAAAACCTGGCATTTGAACCATTGAATTTGAAGTATAACCCAACAAAATTCTATTCAAATAAATATATTCTGAATTTTAAAAAATAAATAAACTCTGAATTGATTCACGAACAACAAAATTGACGAATCAACATTTCATTCAAAATTAAAGTCAAAACAATGAAATTAGACCTACAGATGAAACCAATCAATTAAATTGAACAAAAAATTCATTAAAAAATATTAATAAAACCTACATGGAGAAAAAGTGATGAAAAATAGGGTTTAAGGAAAAGAGAAGGGGAAGAGGAAGAAAGGAAGCGATTATGACAGAGAATTCGGGAGAAAAGGGCAGACGCCATCTACTGAATGAAATTAGAAACAGAGCATTAAGCAATTGAATTGAAGCTGAAAGTGAACGAAATTGTGTGTGTGTGGTGGTGGTGGTGGTGTGGGAGACGGCAATTTAGGGTGGGACTGTGGAGGGCGCTGGGGAAGAGGAAGAAGCTGCTGGAAAGAGGTGAAAAAATATTGTTTGAGTCCTCTTGACACTTGCGTCGTGTACTTGTGTAGCGGTGTAACAATTTTATGGGTTTAGATTATTAAATTGGCCTTTAAATCGATGTATGAACTTGCGACTTGTCCATACACTACACTAAACAAACCTCAATCCTTGAGTGTTTTTCATGAAATAGTGAACTTTCAAATGGTATAATCATGAGTGTTTTTTTCTTCTATGATATAGTGAACTTTCAAATGATATAGTCATATGAGTGTTTTCCATATTGTATAATGACACTCCAAACAATATAATCACATTTTAAATTATAAAATTACATTTCAAATGATTTAATTACCTTTAAAATGATTTAATATTAGTTTTTTCACCGTGTACCCCTGAGATTTACCAGGTTGCATACGATACCCCTATAATCTAAAAAAATACAATGTACTCATATTTGTTTTTGGTTATACTCAAACGCCTCTTATGTTAGATTTTCATTAGTAAAGCGTTAGTATGAACTAACGATTGTACCCTTGAATTAAATAAAATCATTAACTTCCATCGTTTCCTCAACAATTATTGTGAAATTACTATAATGCTCACAATTAAAATATTTATTTATAACTTTAATGGTATGCTAACAAGATAAGTCATGCAATTAAATTTAATTATGGAAAAGAAAGCCACCATCACCACCCACAGTAATAGTCTGCCACTAATCGCCACTAACAACAGCCTTCCACCAACCACCAATATTGCCAAACCACCATTGTGAAACTTACCAACACCACCGCCACCAAAACCACTAAAAGAAAAGCATAACCAGACCTCAACCACCCACCAACCACAATTCAACCACCAACTTAGTCAAAATCCCAATTCAACAGGCCAAATCAACCACCACCATTAACATTGACCCCCAAATCAACCACAATTTGGACCCCTTAATTCTACCACTAGTCCTAAATTCAAAAACTCCAATTCGAAATACCCCAAATTCAAATAACTTGAATCACAAAATTGAAGCCCAAACTAGTTGAAGCCCTAACTATGACAAATCAATTGAGTCTAGATCGAAGTAGTAACCTAGATCGGTGGTAATTGTCAAAGTGGTGAGCCATAGAATTTTCGAAATGGTATGTGGATGGGTGGTAGAGATTTTGAAATGTCAAGTGGTGGTAACTTTCGATGTGGTGGGGTTGTGGTAGTGGTTGTTTTCAAAATGTCAGGTACGTGGTGGTGGAGGTTTTCAAAATGGTAGGTGGTGGTGTTGAATTATAGAAGGTGGTGGTATGATACGAAACAAGGTGATAACTTTGAAGGTTTGATAATGGCTTCTACAAATGATGCAACTATGGGAGAAAGAATGGCTTATGGAGATTCAAGGCTTTTGGGATCTTCAAAGACATCATCATGGGTGTATATGGTGACACACGAAGGTACTTGATCATTTGAAGCAAAGAAAAGAATGGCGGAATTAGGGGCATAAGTTGGTTTTGCCTATGAGGTTTTATCCCATTTCACTTGATAGGGTTTTTCTCATTTTACGCATTGAGTCTTTTATTTCTTGAAGTGTCTTAATCTTCATTTACAGCTTTATACACATGGATAATGACTTCTTGAAGGTTTCTTGATTAAAAGATTGAATCTTGAAAGGTTTCTTGAAGATTTGAAGGGAAAAACACAAAAATTGCGCAAATCTTGAAGAATTGCGTGTGGCGTCAATTTGGACGATCTTCCTTGGATTTGGGTAGATCATATTTTTGTGTAATTCTGGTTGTAATTTGTTGATTATCTTGATTAGCAAGGTATGAGTAAGTTTGTTAGGATATTTTTTTTGTTTAGATATAATGTGTTAGAATTTGTTAGCAAGTTGCATGTCATTTAGTGATGATGTGGCATTCTTATCTTGTGAGTCATGGATGAGTCATTAGATTAGGACGATTTTAACTATGTTGTGCGTGTGTTTTTAGCTTAGTTTTGATAGGATTTTGTTGATGATTATGCTTATAAATAATCTCAACATTATTTTGTAAAAATTCAGATTAGTGAATTCAATAAACATTATTGTTTAAAGTTTTATTTGTTTTCTACAAAACAAACACAAAAACCGAAGGTGTGGGAAATTTCGAGTGTGAGGAAATTTCGAACACATTGAGAGTTGGTGCTTAGGCTTTAGACTCTTGTGAGGATAATTTTAAGGATTGAGGGTGCATAGCTTTAACCAATTCACAAAATTATTCGATCTAGTTCGTTTTTTCTTGGTGCTTGGCTTTAGAGAAAACCGAACTAGTTTTCTATCATTGTGAGTGGCGATTTTTTTATCAATATTCACATCAACTTTTGGTGCATTCGTTGAGAGGACATTAATCCTCAAAGTTATTGGCATAATTTGATTGTTGAAACATTGGCAATCATGTCAGCTGATGAAGTGAATACTCCTAAAATTACTACTGAAGAATTGCGCAAGGACATAGAGGAGTTGAAGGCTATGTTTAAGGCCACCATGAAGGATTTTACCGAAAAATTGAAGTCACCTAGGTAGCAAGTCCAAGACTGAAGTAAAGGGGAGTCGGATTCTAGTCCTGATGATGAGCAAGCAAGCTCAAGAAAGGCACATAAACCAAGAAAGCAATACTCATCAAGTTCTAGTAAAGAAGAACCTATGAGTAGGCGCAAAAAGAAGGATAGGCCTAAGGATGATGATCGCAATCTTAAACTAGATATTCCTGAATTCAGTGGAAGTTTGGATCCTGAAAAGTTCCTGGATTGGCTAAGAAGGATTGAACGAATTTTCAAGTATGGGGAGTATGATGATCGAAAATCATATAAGATTGCAGAACTAAAGTTGACTGGCTTAGCTAGTTTATGGCTTAAAGGTATGCAAAGGAGAAGAAAGAAGGATGGGAAGTCTAAAGTATCCACTTGGACAAAACTGAAGAAGGAGATGAGGAGACGTTTTGTTCCTCAGGATTGCGAGCAAGGCAACTTTATAAAGATGCATACTTTAAAGCAGGATAAAAAATCAGTTGAAGAATATACATTTGAATTCCTCAACTTGGTCACCATCTGCGATCTAAAAGAAAAGGAGGATCATCAAGTTGCTCGTTATGTTGCTGGCCTAGATGAAAGAATAAGAGAAAAGGTGCTATTACAACCTTACTGGACTTTTGATGAAGTTTACAAGGTTTCATGTAGGGTTGAGAAGCAATTTTCGAAAAAAAAAGGTTACTTTTTCAAAACCCTTTGTGTAGAAGAAAGGTGCCGTTGTTCCTAATAAACAAAATTTCGAGTCCACTTCGAAATCTCCTCTGTATATCACGGATAAAGGCTCTACTACTAAGCCTCCAAACCCTGATCAACGAAGATGCTTCAAGTGCAAAGGTTAGGGTCATATCCAAAAGGATTGCCCCCATTCAAGAGTTCATACTACTCGAAATTGGGCAGATGATGTAAACTTTGAAGAAGAGGAGGATGAACGTCAACAACAAGAAGATGGCGTGAATTATGATACACAGGAAGAGGAGATTGAAGAGATTACTCCTGAGGAGAATGGCCAGAGTTTAGTTCTCCGAAGGGTATTGCAATCTAAAGTTGCGCCACCTGCAGAGAACCAATGGGATAAGATTTTCATCACCAGGTGCAATGTTCTAGGAAGATTGTGTGATCTAATAATTGATTCAGGTAGTTGCACTAATGTCGTCTCTACTGTATTGATCAACAAACTGGAGATTCCTACCACTGAACATCCTCAACCTTACAAGTTACATTGGCTCAGTAACTCAAGTGATGTCAAGGTGGATAAACAAGCTCTGGTTAGTTTTAAGATTGGAAATTTCGATGATCAAGTGCTTTGTGATGTATGTCCTATGGATGCGTGCCATATATTGCTTGGAAGACTGTGGCAGTATGATAGATTTGTATAATTTGATGGTAGAACAAATATATACATCATTAGAAAACAGGCACAAGGGAAACCAGTTGCATTGAAATCTTTGGAAGGCTCAAAATTTTCGAAGGATGTGAGCAATAAAAAGGGTGTTTTGTTGATTGATGAGAAAGACATGGTACAAGAGGTGAAGAATTGTGAGAAGTTCTATGTGTTAACGGCTAAGGAAGTGCAACAGAAAGCAACGAGCATCCCTCGTGAGTTGCGCCCCTTATTGCACGAATTTCAAGACATATTTCCTGATGAATTGCCACCAGGGTTGGATGCCACCCATCAGAGGAATTGAACATCAGATTGACTTGGTTCCTGGAGCTCAGATTCCTAATAAACCAGCTTACAGGTGCAATCCAGAAGAAACTAAAGAGATTCAGCGCCAGATTGAAGAATTGATGGCAAGAGGGTATGTCAGGGAGAGTATGAGTCCATGTGCAGTACCAACATTGATTGTTCCTAAGAAGGATGGATCATGAAGAATGTGCATTGATTTTAGAGCTGTGAACAACATCACCATCAAATACAGGTTTCCTATTCCTCGTTTAGATGATTTATTAGATGAATTGTTTGGCTCACAAGCGTTTACTAAGATTGATTTGAGGAGAGGTTACCATCAAATTCGAATGAAAGAGGGTGATGAGTGAAAAACATGATTCAAAACTAAACTAGGACTCTATGAATGGTTAGTTATACCTTTTGGTCTTACTAACGCCCCTAGTACTTTTATGAGATTGATGAATGAAGTTTTGAAACCTTTCAAATGAAGTNTAAGATTGATTTGAGGAGAGGTTACCATCAAATTCGAATGAAAGAGGGTGATGAGTGAAAAACATGATTCAAAACTAAACTAGGACTCTATGAATGGTTAGTTATACCTTTTGGTCTTACTAACGCCCCTAGTACTCTATGAATGGGAAGTTTGCAGTTGTCTACCTGGACGATATACTGGTGTATAGTGCAAGTGTGGAAAATCATCTGCAGCATTTAAGAGAAGTGTTCAAAACTTTGAGGAAGCAGAAGTTGTATGCTAAGCTCGAAAAGTGCTCGTTCATGGTCACTAGTGTGAAATTTCTAGATTACATTATTTCTAAGGATGGTGTTTCCGTTGATCCTTCGAAAGTAGAAGCTATTAAATCATGGCCAGTTCCGAAATCTGTGACTGAGGTGCGTGCTTTTCATGGTTTAGCTTCTTTCTATAGAAGATTTGTGAAAAATTTCTCTTCTGTAGTAGCACCTATGACCGAGTGTACTAAGAAGAATAAGGAGAAGTTTGAATGGACTAAAGATGCACAAAATGCATTCGAATTAGTGAAGAAATTGCTTTGTCAAGCTCCTATTTTAGCCTTACCAGACTTTTCGAAAGCTTTTGAAGTTGAGACAGATGCTAGTGGCGTGGGGATCGGTGCAGTGTTGGTTCAAGGTAAGCGGCCTATAGCTTATTTCAGTGAGAAATTGAATGGAGCAAGGTTGAACTACTCTACCTATGACAAGGAATTCTATGCTATTGTTCGAGCATTGGATCACTGGAGTCATTATCTGCGACCAAGTCACTTTTGTATTGCATCTGATCATGAGGCTCTGAAGCTTATCAATGGCTAACATAAACTCAATCCAAGACATGCTAAGTGGCTTGAATTTTTTCAGTCTTTTCACTTTTCATCAAAGTACAAAGAAGGTAAATCTAATGTGGTTGCTGATGCTCTATCAAGGAGGTATGCTTTAAATGGTGTTCTTAATTTCAAATTGCTTAGTTTGGAGTTGATTACACAATATTACGAGTAAGATGGAGATTTTGGTCCTATCTATTCACAAATTACGAAGGGTTCAATGGGATCTTATGTGCTACATGATGGATTCTTATTCAAAGGGAATCTACTTTGCATCCCTAAGTGCAGTATTCGTGAATTGCTCGTCAGAGAGGCGCATGGGGGTGGAATTGTAGGTCACTTTGGTATTACAAAAGCAATGACCATGAAGCAGTAATATTGGCCTAGAATGAATGCTAATGTTGAAGCAGTAATATCACAGTGTGCTGTTTGTTAAAAAGCCAAGGCATCCATCCATCAGGGATTCTACACACCATTGCCAGTGCCAGAAGCCCCTTTGGATGATATTTCTATGTTTTTTATAGTTGGTTTGCCTAGAACTGCAAGGAAAAAGGATGCTATAATGGTTTTAGTTGACAGGTTTTCGAACATGGCTCACTTCATACCTTGCCACAAGACTGATGATGCTGTCAATGTTGCAGAATTGTATTTTCGAGACATTGTTAGGTTACATGGAGTTCCGAAAACAATTGTAAGTGACAGGGACACGGAATTCATGAGTTATTTTTGGAAATCATTGTGGCGTTTGATAGGCACGAAATTACTCTTCAGTACTTCTTATCATCCACAGACAGATGGTCAAAGTGAAGTCACAAACAAAACCCTAGGCGTTCTACTTCGTGGTTTGGTAAGCAAGACACAAAAGGATTGCGACTTGAAATTAGCTCATGCAGAGTTTGCGTATAATCGTTCACCTACATATGCAACTAAGCATTCACCTTTTGAAGTTGATAATGGAGTTAATCCCATGCTGATCATATATTTCGCGGCTATTCCCAAAGGTGAGCTCGTTCATAAAGATGCTTTTGCTAAAATTGAATATATGCAGAAGTTACATGCACAGGTTAGAGCAAGGATTGAGCATGTGAATGATATCTACAAGACAAGAGCTAACAAGCATAAAATCAAACACACATACAAGGAAGGAGATTTGGTATGGTTACATATAAGAAAGGAAAGATTTCCTAATCAAAGGAAAAACAAGTTAATGCCTACGTGTGATGGACCATTCAAAATTGTGAGCAAGATAGGGGACAACGCATATAAACTTGAATTGCCAGGTGAATATGGTGTGCATGCCACGTTCAACATTGGTTATTTATCTCCTTATGTTCCTGATGATCAACTTCGAGGTTTGAGGACAAACTTTTTTGAGGAAGAGGAGGATGATACGAAATAAGGTGATAACTTCGAAGGTTTGATAATGGCTTCTAAGAATGATGCAAGTATGGGGGAAATAATGGCTTATGGGGATTCAAGGCTTTTGGGATCTTCTAAGACATCATCATGGGTGTGTATGGTGACACACGAAAATACTTGATCATTGAAGCAAAGGAAAGAATGGTGGAATTAGGGGAATACGATGGTTTTTCCCACTTCACTTGATAGGGTTTTCTCATTTTAGGCATCGAGTCTTTTATTTCTTGAAGTTTCTTAATCATCATTTACAGTGTTATACACATGAAAAATGACTTCTTGAAGGTTTGTTGATTAAAAGATCGAATCTTGAAAGGTTTCTTGAAGATTTGAAGAGAAAATGCAAAAATGGCGCAAAATTGTACGATCATACCTTGCGTCAATTTTGACGATTTTTAGGGGATTTGGGTAAATCATATTGTTGTGTAAATCTGGTTGTAATTTTTTGATTATCTTGATTAGCAAGGTAAGTATAAGTTTTTTAGGATATTATTTTGTTTAGATATGGTTTGTTAGGATATTTTAGCAAGTTGCATGACATGCAGTGATGATGTGGCATTCTTATCTTGTGAGTCATCGACGAGTCACTAGATTAGAGCGATTTTTCCTAATGTTATGCGTGTATTTTAGCTTAGTTTAGTTAAGATTTTCTTGATTATTATGACTATAAATAATCTCAACATTAACTTGTGAAAATCAGATTAGAACATTCAATAAAACATTATTGTTTTGAGTTTATTTGTTTTCTACAAAACAAAACAAACCGAAGAAATTTTCGAGTGTGGAAAATTTTGAACATCTTGAAAGAGTTGGTGCTTAGGCTTTAGACTCTTGTGAGGATAATTTTAGGAATTGAGGGTGCATAGCTTTAATCAATTTATAAAATTATTCGACTTAGATTGATTTTCTTGGTGCTTAGCTTTAGAGAAAACCGAACTAAGATTCTATCATTGTGAGTGGCGATCTCTTTATCAATATTCACATCAGTTCTTCATCATATTCATGAGTTTGAATTAATGTTATCAACAGAAGATGTTATAGTGACTGAAGAAATAGAGGTTCATGCCAATAAAGTTTTGCAAGACGTTGAAGCATGTAACGATTTAGGGCACAACAACGAGATTGTAGTGAACATGCCATCACAACAATCAAAATCGACTGTTTTTTCACAAATTTGTGATATGCTAGATCATGAAACGAAAATAATTACAAATGTTGAAGAACGTAACAGCACACTAATCGACATTGATAATCAATCATTGTTGATCACAATTAATGAGGAAAGGATTGAATCTTTGGAGAATGTAACCAATGAGGAATCAAAGATTGATAGTGATATAATTTTTGATGCAATGAAAGAACTTATGGTTGAAGATCAATTGATTTTAAATCAAGTTGAAGATATGGTCGATACAAAACCTAGAAGTTTAGATCTTTCAATAATTTATGTTGGTGTGCCACTTTTTGAGTCTGCAAGCTTAATGCATGATTCCATCCTTATTTTCAAGAGATTTTGAAAGTTGGATTTTTTATTGATTTTCGTGATACTTTGAAGAATCATAAACAGGTCTTAAGGATTTCGTTGCAGTTAAACAAATTATCAATTCATGATATCGTGTTATGGTTGTTTCTAATGATGTGCCTACTAGGTCACTTTAGATTTAGCATCAAACATGGATCACTTATTTGTCAAATATGGATGGTTGCGTGGATGCTAAAACTCGGGGAAAGTTTCTTATGGAGCAATACATTTATGGATGATGTGAATATAAGGAAGCTATTCACATCCGGGTTCTAGGTGGTTTTGCCTATGGGTTTTTTCCCACTGCACTTGCTAGGTTTTTTCTCATTTCAGGCTTTTAAATGCTTTTAAATGTTTGTGTTTCCTGTGTTTTTGAGTTTCTTGATTAAAAGATTCAATCTAGGACGTTTCTTGGAGCTTCTAAAGATAAACTTTCAGGCTCGGAGCAGTGCAGTATGTCTGACTTTAAAGATTTTTCATTGACAGTTGGCTTTGAGTTAGAAGGCGTGTGAATATGCGTTAGAATTCTTATTGAATCTAATGTCAGGGAAAAATATTTTAAAAAATAAACAAGATAATTTTTTATTCATTTTTCTGCTGGGCTGTCAAACTGGAAATCAGTTTTTAGTTAGATTTCTTTTATCTTGAGTCCAAGTATAGTTAGGATTTGTTTTAGGACGTGTTTAGTGTTTTGATTTGTGATTTTTATTTTCCTAACTTTTTTGTTAATTTTTTAGGCAATTTTTTAGAATAAAATCTTGTTATTTAGAGTTAGTTAGAGTTGATTGTAAAGATAAGAGCAAGTTGCATGATGATGTGACAATCTTATTTTGAGTTTGTTATGGGTGGCGTGTTTATCTTGTTTTTCACGTGATTTTGTAGCTTCTTTTGTTAGGATTTTGGTGATGATTATTTATTTTAACTAGTCTCAACATTAGGTTGTAAAGATCAGATTTTGAGAATTGAATTAAAAGTTCTGTTTTGTTTCTTGAAAACAAAAAAAAATCCGAAAATTTGAGTTGGCGGTTAATTCCTTTAGACTCTTTTGAGATTGATTAGTGGCTTTGAGGGTGCCTAAGGCTTTAATCAAAGACTAATCTATCAACCTAAATTTGTGAGTGTTGGTGGCTTAGACTCTAGAGATTCGTGAATTTAGTTTTATCCCCTTGTGGGTTTTTGTTTATACGAAAATTCACATCACTTTCCACATCGTCAATTCTAGGTTTAGCATTTGGTGTTTGAGTGTACACCAATTCCTTTTCCTTCTTGGATCCATAGGATTTGAAAAAGGTTTTAGGTTTCTTCGAATTTCCATGTTTTTCCACTCTCAGTGCCACTTTTTAGATCTCTTCAAAGGTCCAATAGGGTTTCAAGTCCACTTTCTCCCTAATGGAGTCATTTAAACCTGCCACAGATCTAGCAACCTTATGGTCTTCCATTTATTCAATGTCACACAGTATGGACATCTTTTCAAATTCATTAACATACTCTTCCACACTTTTCTGCCCTTGTATTAAGGCGTACATCTTTAGGAGATTGTTCTGCTCATACTCATGTGGAACGAATTTCTTCCTCAATTCTCTCTTCAATTTACGCTAAGAATTGATTTTCTATCTCCCCTCTTTCTTTTGTTTTCTTTGTAACCCTTGATACGAAAGACTTGTATAAGAGGTGAGTTTTACTTCTGCAACTTTGAATGCTTTATCATCATCATATTCTTTGTAATTAAGAACTCTTTTAGTTCTCCTAAGCCAATTAAGGAAAACTTCAGTTGCTAAGGTGCCATTGAAATGAGGAACGTCTAACTTTAAGCTTCGATCATTATCCTTCGGCTTGCCACGTTTTTTGTGCCTTTTACGATCATTCTCATCACTAGAATTGGTATCATCTAAGCATCTAGGTTTGCGTGCACTCCTGTTTAAATTTTCATCATCTAATCTTGAATTGGATTCGTCACTTTCGCGTGTCTTCTTGATGTTTTTCGATCCTCCACTCATGAAATTCAAAACTTCTTCAAGCATTCTGCGCAATTCCCTGATCTCATTGTCTCTTTTGATTCTTTTGCTTGTTCTAATGTTAATCCTTTCCTAAAACTTATAGGAATTTCTTCTTCATCACCTTCCATTGTAACTTTATGGCTAAAGTGATTCACAGTTTCAAAAGCACTTGAGAATTGTAGATCTCAACGAAAGCACCAAATTTGGTGAATTCTCATATGAACAAAAACTCACAAGGTATGAAAAACTAAATCCACGAATTTCTAAAGGCCTAGCCACCAAAACTCACGAATTTAGGTTGATAGATTATTCTTTGATTAAAGCGTTGAGCACCCTCAAAGCCAATAATCAATCTCACAAGAGTCTAAATGAAAATTTCCACCAACTCACAAAATATTTGATTTTTTTTTTGTTTTCAAAGTAAACAAAAGAAAACTTTTTTTAATCACAACAATTTGATTTGTTACAATTGTAATTGAGACTATTTATAGATATTGTCAACAACTAAACTCTAACAAACTCTAAACACACTAGAGAAAGCCCAAAAATTGGACCCCCTTACAAAACACACGTCCAAAATAAATCTACTCTCCAAATTGATCCGCCTGCACAACAACTTGCACAACTTGATCTTGCAACTTACATTTATTCTAACTAACTCTAACTAACTAGATTTTATTCTAACAACTTGCCTAACAAATTAACAAACAAAATAATCATAAAATAACAACCAAAATCACACGTGAAAATCAAGAACACAAAACTTCAAGAAATGTCGCAAATAATTGTCATTTTGCTTCGCCCATTTTTGCACCATTTTCAAGAAATGCTTCCAATCTTCAAGAAACCTTTGAAGATCCAATATTTTAATCAAGAAACCTTCAAGAAGTCATTTCCCATGTCCTTTAGGTTAAAAATGATGATCAAGACACCATAAGTATAAAAAGACTCAATGTCTGAAATGAGAAAAACCCTAGCAAATGCAGTGGGAAAAAACCCATAGTCAAAACCAACTTATTCCCCTTATTCCACCAATTCCTTCCTTGATTCGCGTGCCACTAAGTGTGTGCGACCATGCACACACAAATCCCAACCCTAGATGCACCCATATGAATTGTGTCTCCATATGCAATCAATTCACACATGGTTGCATCTTTACCAACATTGACAAACAAACTTTCGAAGTTGTGATCCATATATGTATTGCCATTTACACTTTTATCAAGATCTCCATCCATTCAAACACCATAAAATATTGGAGATCGAGTCTCCTAGTCCCAATAACAACAGTCCTGTTTTTCTCAAAATCAGAACAAGAGTGACGGCCAACCAAAGTAATCAACCCACAGAAAACAATATTGTTGACGGAGAACTCTCCAAGCTGATAACTCCTAGCAAAAGTGTTGCATTGAGAATATAACTGAATAGCAAAGTGATGAGGGATGTGGATTCGATAATTACGCGAATTCTTTTATAGGTACCTGTAGGGCCCCGGATTTTAGGGTCCCAAATTTTTTGGTCACCTTTCCCAAACCGTCCATAGGTCAAGTTAGACCTAAAAAATTGGCTTAAGGAAAGGTGAAATGGACATTTTTAGAAGTATTTTGCAAAAAAACAGGAGCGCAGGAATTTCAGTCGCGCTAGCGTGGTAGCGTGACAGAGTTTGTCACGCTGACTGTGCAGCGCTACAAAGTTTGTCACGCTGCAGGTGTAGCGCGGCAAGCTTTGTGACGCTGCGACGTTAGCGTGACAAAGTCTGTCGCGCTACGCTATTTGGTGTTTTTTTTTGTTTTTTTAATTATCTTTTTTTCGAGTGAGAAAATAATATACGAATACGGACGATGCTAGTAAGGAGTCGCCAATGAGTTTTAGGAATCAAACTCATAAACCGTGTATTTAGATTGATTACGAATGGGACACGAATACGGGACGATAATCTAAATTGCACGAATAAACCTTTCGATCCCATGGGGATGACTCCAAGTTATGATCTTACGAACCAAAGGTTGGATTCGGGGGTGAAGGTACTAATATGGCGGAGTGCGTCATATTAGCTCGTAGGCGGCCATTACTAGTTTTCTCTCAATTATACACAAATTATATAAAGAACCACAAAATAATAATTTACAACCTAACACAAAATTACTATTATTAAGGTGAAATCACATAAAACCTAATAATTTAGTCAAATCGTCGTTAAGATTAATTCAAGGTTCCTAGCATGATACAATTTGTCCAAAAATTATCTTAGTTTAATGTGATAAATTAATTCAAATTAAGCCCTTTAACAAAAACAAAATGATAAAAGCGGTAAATGATTCGGAAAACCAACAACAACAAATCCACAAGTTTGATTTTTAGGGCTCTCAGGAAACGTACCACTTCCCGTATGAAGATTGGAGTCGTCGAGTGTTAATTTGGGCACAGTCGAATTATTGTTTCAATATTATCAAAATTTGTAGCAACTTTTTTAAAATAAATAGCAAATAAATAATAAATAATTATTATAAAAAATAAGGTTGTTTAAAAGCAATAATCGGATTAATTAAGTATGAGGGAGAGAATAAGTAAAAAAAGTTTTTTTGAGAAATGAAGGTTTTTATAACAGCGTGGGAACCCTAATCGCGCTGGGCTGCTAGCGTGGTACGCCGAATCGCGCTGGCCCAGTAGCGCAGGAAACCCTACAACGCTACTAGGGTAGCGCTGCTAACTTAGTCACGCTGAGCTGTCAGCGTGACTAAATTAACCGCGCTACGTTTTTTTTTTTTTTTTTTCGAAAGATCTTTTTTTTAATTTAATTTAATTTAATTTAATTTATTTATTTAAAATAATAAAAGAGGCATTGGGATAAAAGGTCCGTTAAATAAGAATGGAAATTTTATAATATCCGAGATCTATTTTTATGCCCAAGTATACTCGATTATCCAATATTCTAGAGAAATGAGTTTTTTAATCATCATAGAGTCCTGCCGCGGGACAGGGGACTAAATTAGGTGTCTACAGTTAGCCCCCACTTTGATTGAGTCTGAGTAAGACGACAATCAAAGTATACTCGAATTGTTTCTCGAGGCTTTCATATCCAGAGCCATGAGCTCCTCATTAACCAATGGGCGTAGCAAATTAGAGAGCAAAGGCTCTCGAAACTGAAATCAAAAATAGATTTTAATAAATTCACTTATTTATCAAAACACTTAGCAAATAAATTAGTGTTAGTATTTTGAATAAGTTTTCTTTTGACTGGAAATAAGGTAATAAATTCGCTCATTATTACTATTTTAACTAAATTCGCTTATTTACTGAAATTATTGAAAAAATGTAATAAATTCGCTTATTTATTACTATTTTGAGTAAATTCGCTTATTTACTGACATTATTGAAAAAATGTAATAAATTCGTTTATTTATTACTATTTTGAGTAAATTTGCTTATTTACTGAGATTATTGAAAAAAATATAATAAATTCGCTTACTTATTACTATTTTGAGTAAATTCGCTTATTTACTGAAATTATTGAAAAAAATGTAATAAATTCGCTTATTTATTACTATTTTGAGTAAATTCGCTTATTTACTGAAATTATTGTAATAAATTCGCTTATTTATTACTATTAGAAATGAAATAAAAAGATAATTTGATGGAGAAAAGTTTAAGTGTAAAGAGAAGAGGAGAAAAAAGAGAGAGAAAGTAGGTTTAGGAGAATAAGAGAATCGGTTTTGGAAGTGTGAGAATGGGTAGAAAAAACTCAAGAAAGTCAAGAGGATCGTTTTAGAGGAGAAAAAAAAGGGTATTTATAAGAAAAAATGTGTAGCGCGACAGGTTTTATCACGCTGGCCAGGTAGCGTGACAAGTTTAATAACGCTGACCGGCCAGCGTGACACAAGCTGTCACGCTGCGCAGCTAGCGCTGGTTTACTTGTCACGCTGCTGCGTCAGCGCGACTTGCTGAGTCGCGCTACGCTAAAACTCGTTTTTTTTTTAATCAAATATTGAGCTTATATAAAATTAAGTCCAATAATCTAGAGAAGTGGGTTTTATTGTTCATCATGGAGTCTTACCACGGGACCGGGGACTAAATTAGATGTCTACAGTTAGCCCCCACTTTGATTGAGTCTGAGTAAGACGAAAATCAAAGTATGCTCGAATCGCTTTTCGAGACTTCCATATTCGGAACCGAGGGCTCCTTATTAACCAATGGGTGTATCAAGATTTTAGAAAGCAATGGCTTCCAGAACATAAAAAACCTTTTTGTTTTCGAAAATTGGAATAGTTATTTTCTAATTAATCGACTTTCTTACTTTGAAATCGAAATATAGAAAATGAGTTTTAATAAATTCGTTTATTTATTAAAACATTGTAAATTCAATTTTATAAGCAAAAGTAATATATTAGTCTATTTATTACTAATCTAGTAAATTCGCTTATTTACTAAAATATCTGAACACAAAAGGGTAATAAATTCGCTTATTTATTACTATTTTAGTAAATTCGTTTATTTACTAAGAATATTTGAAGAAAAGGTAATAAATTTGCTTATTTATTACTATTTTAGTAAATTCACTTATTTACCAAAGAAGTGTTTGAAAAAAAGGTAATAAATTCGCTTATTTATTACTATTTTAGTAAATTCGGTTATTTACTAAAGAGGTGTTTGAAGAAAAGATAATAAATTCGCTTATTTATTACTTTTTTTGTAAATTCGCTTATTTACTAAAAAAGTGTTTGAAGAAAATGTAATAAATTCGCTTATTTATTACTATTTTTAGTAAATTCGATTATTTACCAGAATTGTTGACAAAGTGTAATAAATTCGCTCATTTATTAGTTTTTTGAGTAAACTCGCTTATTTACCGAAATTATTGAAAAATGTAATAAATTCGCTTATTTATTACTATTTTTAGTAAATTCGCTTATATACTAAGAATATTTGAAGAAAAGGTAATAAATTCGCCCATTTATTACGTTTTGAGTAAATTCGCTTATTTACCGAAACTATTGAAAAAATGTAATAAATTCGCTCATTTATTACTATTTTGAGTAAATTCGTTTATTTACCGAAATTATTGAAAAAGTGTAATAAATTCGCTCATTATTACTTTTTTGGAGTAAATTCGCTTATTTACTAGAATTGTTGACAAAAGCTAATGACGTTGTCATGAAATCACAAACCTTAACTCAATGTATTTTTCCTTTTGGGTATTTTGGATAAAGGAGTGAGAAAAGGGATTAACATCAAAAACAAAGTCAAAGCATTTGAAAATACAACAAAGCACAATCAAGAGCGCTAGCCTTGTAGCGTCACAAATCAAACCATGCGGATGCGTCAGTGTGACAGTAGAAACAGCGCTAAGACCTTCAGTGCAGTTGCTGCTATCACGCTCCCAAGTGAGCGTTTCTTCATTTGCTGTGTTTGAAAGGTTGCTCAAATTATAAAAGTTGATGTTGAATTGATAATACATGGTAGTGTCGTGTAGGGACATTGGCGTGGTTTCATTGCTGGGCTTGAGTGATGGCGCTGCAGAATTAGTCGCACTACATGTGGTAGCGTGGTAGAGTTAGTCGCGCTACATGTTGTAGCGTGGTAGCGTTAGTCGTGCTACTGAGGCATCGTGTTTGGGTTTGTGACGCTGAGGTGTTAGTGTAGTACATTGTCTTGCGCTACTCTGCGCTTTCCTTTAAGTGCTTCTTCTTTTGTAATGTAAGTGCTTCTATCTCTAACATTCTTTAATTAAAGATAATTTTGAGAAATAAGAGATTAAATTGTGCTTACATGTTGATTTAGAGAATTATTTGTCATAACCTATTCAAATGTAGTCATACAAATGTTCAAGCATATGAAATAAGTTTGTTTTATAACGATTATTGAAGAATGCTGCAAGCATCGTAAGAGTAGTATGCTTTTATTTTATTAAACAAAAGTGTTTTGGCAAATGATTCTCTAAATAATGTTATAGAATGAAGTATAATGCTCCATGAACAATTGAGAAGTGCTCTTGATTAGTATGACTCGTTAGCTTTTAAATGTCATGATTAATATATTTCGACATTTTTAAGAGTGGTAGGTTCCTAATTTAATAATCAAAAGTGATAGTGCTCTTTATTAGTTTATTATAAGAGTAATGGGCTCTTAATTAATAATCAAAAAGTGAAAATGCTCTTGATTAATTTATTTTAATTACAAGAATAATGAGCTCTTAATTTATAACCAAAAATGTAAATACTCTTAATATTTATGAAGCAACGTACTCCAAGAATAAGAAACCCATTATTTAGTATGATAAAAGTAAAAATTNAGTATGATAAAAGTAAAAATGCTCTTAATTTTACCTCAAATGACATAGTGCAAGAAAATTAGTAGCGCTGCTGCTGTAGCGTGACAAACTTTATTGCGCTACACTTTGGAGCGCTGCATAATTTGTTGCACTTGTTAAGTAGCGCTGAAAATGTTGTGGCGCTCCTCATTTAGCGCTATAAAGTCTGTGATGCTACGCTTTTTTTTTTTTAATTTTCTGGCTCTTTTTTTTTTTGTAAAAGTTTTTCAAGTTTAACTTCATTAATTGTTCTTGTATTANAATTGTTCTTGTATTATTGATTAGACCTTTGGCCTTTTATTTTTGACACATAACTAATGAGCTATATTTTGAGACCGAGGGTCCGAGTAGGGGGGGATGGCAATAGTTTGTGGAGGGTTATCCGACATACTCCCAAAAAATAATCGCCAAAATGAAGTTTCAAGTGAGACAACTTCCATGTTTTTTTTTCATAAGGGGAAACAAGCAAATGTCATAAGCTTAATGAGATTTTGAAGCAAGTGGCTTCATAACTAATTTTGAAAAGAATGTAGCCCCCAGGGTGTATAAGGTGGTGTAAGTATGGAGACTTGTAGCAACAAGAAAGGTCACAAATATGTATGCAAAGCTAGCTAGAAGAGTATGTACAAGTTAGTTATATGCTCAAATTAGCTACAAATAAGCACGGGGAAAACAACCAAAAAATATGCACAAATGAACACGGAGGTGCCATAGCATGAGTTAGTAGGAAGCAAGGGATGGGGGTGTCTCAACTTTCCCTAAATCGTTTTTTTTTCTTTTTGAAAAAAACATGATTATTTTTTTGTATGAGGAGAATGAGGAAGAAAGAATAGTAGAAGTTAAGGATCCAAAATTGATTACAGTTGTTGTATAATATGCTTGACAACGATTATGATTCAAAGGGGAATGATTTTAGCTTGCTCATTTGTTCTTATATTATGAGCCATCATCTTATACTTTCGTGATTGTCTTGTTTGAGAAGTTTGTTTCAAATTCAACTATTGGCTATTAGTAATGTGAATCTCTTCNTCAAATATTGGCTACTAATAATGTGAATCTCTTCAGAGAAATAAGAGATCAATATTATAAATGCTTGCTCAAGTTTTGAAGTGTTGAATATGATAATGCTTGAAGTAGACGAGTTGCCAAGTTTATGAAGACTAAAACTAGAAGAGATAGGAAAGATTTGGTGATGAGAGGATGTTATTGAGTCAAAGTGATGCCGCGTGCTGCCATGGATACGTATAAGATAGCTATGAAAATTCATTCTTTAAGAGAAAATGAAGAAGTTGGATGATTTTGCGGAATAAAAAGGAATGAGTAAAGGAAGTATGTGAGTGTTTGAGTTAAAAGATGACACTACAAGAGTTGATGATGATGAGCATGAGAAAGGAAAGAAGCTTGATGAAGAAGAGTATGTGTGAAAAAAGGAAAGAAGGATGATATGTGTAGAAGAAAATGACTTGCTTTATGTGACATTGAGGCAATTTTCTTTTAAAATGGTTATGCGTCCTT
>PYUH01000034.1:1028496-1102215 GCA_016808085.1 Suaeda aralocaspica | reverse complement strand
AATAAAAACAGTATCCAAGACCTTAGGTGTCTTGTGTTCAAAGGACCTTTTTTTTTTCATGGGGCCCTTACAATTTTAATCATGCTACATGTCCTTAAGATGTAGCTATTAGAACCGTACCTTATGAAAGGTTGCATACGTATCCAATTCGAGTTGGAATAAGTCTTACGTAGCTCTTGCTTCTGAGTTATTGATGTGTTAAGGTAAAGACACAAGGTTTTTGCAATTTTTTTACACCTCAAGGAGGGCTTTTTCAGGGTTTGTTCGTGGCTAAGCTTAGGGGGTAAAGAAAGAAATGAAAAAGAAGGCTCAAATACCCATATTATAACCTAAACTATGCTACAAACTTGTCTTAAATTGAGCAACTCTATTATTAAAATTTTACTTGTTGATAACTTTTCATGCATTTCCATTTGTTTGAATGAAAATCAGAGCTGCTTTAACATTATATATTGATTTATGGAGTTGCTTTTTAATTTATGCCTCGTAGCATTCCCATCCCAGGCTAAGTTTGATGTAGGTTAAAGAAACAAGCTATGTGTTTAGGCGCAAACGGGCTACCAAGAGTGATCACAATATAGGGTTATTCAAGATAAGGTAGACATTTTTAGGGTCAAAGGTGCCTCTTATGTTGGTGTATTGCATCTTTAAATAAACACTAAGTGACTTGGGATGAGCCCCCAATTTTGAGACTTAATTGAGCCTCAATTAAACTTTAGGCTCGTGACGACTGAGTCTATGGTTAATAAAGTAAAGTTTGTTTTCCCAAAAGAGAACTTATTTGAACCACTTTGCTTTAATAACTAATTAAGTAATTGACACATTTAATATAAAGGATGTAAAATATAGAGTAAGTTGTTCAAGGTGTGGATGCGTCAAATTGAGGTGTGTATTTTATATGAAACACGTAGTCTATATTATGCCAATTAATGCTTTAACTTGTTCTTGATTGCCATGTTGATTACCAACTTGATGAGTTCATTCACTTGTAATTGTTTAAGCAAGATGATGAGTAGAGAGAAATGTACAATTTGAAATGAAATAAATTTTATTTTATTGATAGTTGAAATTAGTACATAATGATACTTGGCAGCAAAAGTCTCAAACTCTACCATGAAAGAAGGAGAAAAGAAAAAGATAAATTAACTAGGAAAGTGAATGGAGTTCTAGTTTTGGTCCAAATCATGTTTCTTGTATGTACGCGTCTACATCATCTTGAATAATGTTCTTCGGATTTTAGTGTAGCGCAATTAGAAGAGTTGCGTTGTTTGTGTAGCGTTGTAGAGTTAGTTACGCTGCAAGTTTCTATTGATTTTTAATAAGTTATCATTAAATTTGTATTTAATGGGTTTGGATTTTCATCNTTTGGATTCATGTCCATGTTGCCCATATATACGTTATTTAGGCCTAAATGGGCCTATTATTAGACCGAACTTTTGAAAGATTGGTGATGATGTTATTTGTATGTGAGTCATTAAAAACATTGATCAAAATCGTGCATTGTCAAGCAATTAGTAATTTTCAGATTATCATTATTGGATCCTTACAAAGAGATGATGAGGGAAGACAAAAAAAGATAGAAGAAAAATAGAAGAAAAAAGAAACAAGACTCAACAATTAGAGTTATAATAATCAAGGTTAATTGATGGGAAGCTCATAGGAAAAATAAAAAATTAATAAAAAAATATAAATATCATAATTAGTAAATCTTATTTTTTTCCAAAAGATCGATTATATTAAAAATCTCAAAAAGTTAAAGTATTTTTGAAATCATTAATATTATTTGAATTTTCTAATAAATGTTAAGTGTATAAGTTAGTTTCTATTTAATCAAATTCTATTAATCAATCCTAAGAAAATCAAGGATTTGATTAATAATATCTTTGCAATATTTTATTAACTAAATTAAATATATTGGTGCATAAAAATCTTCCAAGCAATCAAATGATATTAAAAAATATAATTTAAAAATATGGAAAATATTTTATGTAATCAATTAATTTAGGTAGCTAATAATATATTGTGATTAAAATGATTTGAAAACCCAGAAATCTACATATGCAAAAAATATAAAAAGCAAAACAAGCAACTTTATAAAACAAAAGGGAAGCAACTAATTACTAAATAATGCAGTCAAACTAAGGTCAGTCATGGTCAGTCAAAAGGGTCCTACATCTAAGGAGTGTGCTCCAACACTTTGCGGTATAATAACCGTTAGATATGAAGTTTCTCCCATCTAAGTACCATGGGCGGCTTAGAAATTGATTGTAGTTGGATAAGGTTCTATCTTGCTCGGTTACTTAGAGACCATGGGCCCCTCCAAGTCAATAGTTCCTCCCCGAAATGTAGAAGTATCACGGTAATCCTAAGGCATAGTTTCAAACACATGGAGGCCAAGTGTATGTTACATGTATGCAATATGACTAAAAAAATGCAATGTTCAATATAATAAGTGTATAATTTGAGAGAAAATTTTCAAGTCTCACCCTCTTTTAATCCCCAGCAGAGTCGCCACTGTAGGGGCCGATTTTAGGGTCCCAAATTTTTGTCACCTTTCCCAAACCGTCCATAGGTCAAGTTAGACCTAAAAAATTGGCTTAAGGAAAGGTGAAATGGACTTTTTTAGAAGTATTTTGCAAAAAAACAGGAGCGCAGGAATTTCAGTCGCACTAGCGTGGTAGCGTGACAGAGTTTGTCACGCTGACAGTGCAGCGCTACAAAGTTTGTCACGCTGTAGGTGTAGCGAGGCAAGCTTTGTGACGCTGCGACGTTAGCGTGACAAAGTCTGTCGCGCTACGCTATTTGGTGTTTTTTTTTGTTTTTTTAATTATCTTTTTTCGACTGAGATAATAATATACGAATACGGACGATGCTAGTAAGGAGTCGCCAATGAGTTTAGGAATCAAACTCATAAACCGTTGTTTAGATTGATTACGAATGGGACACGAATACGGGAAATCTAAATTGCACGAATAACCCTTTCGATCCCATGGGGATGACTCCAAGTTATGATCTTACAAACCAAAGGTTGGATTCGGGGGTGAAGGTACTAATATGGCGGAATGCGTCATATTAGCCCGTAGGGGCCTTTACTAGTTTTCTCTAATTATACACAAATTATATAAAGAACCACAAAATAATAATTTACAACCTAACACAAAATTAATATTATTAAGGTGAAATCACATAACTAATAATTTAGTCAAATCCGTCGTTAAGATTAATTCAAGGTTCCTAGCATGATACAATTTGTCCAAAAATTATCTTAGTTTAATGTGATAAATTAATTCAAATTAAGCCCTTTAACAAAAACAAAATGATAAAAGCGGTAAATGATTCGGAAAACCAACAACAACAAATCCACAAGTTTGATTTTTAGGGCTCTCAGGAAACGTACCACTTCCCGTATGAAGATTGGAGTCGTCGAGTGTTAATTTGGGCACAGTCAAATTATTGTTTCAATATTATCAAAATTTGTAGCAACATTTTTAAAATAAATAGCAAATAAATAATAAATAATTATTATAAAAAATAAGGTTGTTTAAAAGCAATAATCGGATTAATTAAGTATGAGGGAGAGAATAAGTAAAAAAAGTTTTTGAGAAATGAAGAAAATGAAGGTTTTTATAACAGTGTGGGAACCCTAATCGCACTGGGTTGCTAGCGCGGTATGCCGAATCCCGCTGGCCTAGTAGCGCAGGAAACCCTACAACGCTACTAGGGTAGCGCTGCTAACTTAGTCACGCTGAGCTGTCAGCGTGACTAAATTAAGCGCGCTACGTTTTTTTTTGTTTTTTTTCGAAAGATCTTTTTTTTAATTTAATTTAATTTAATTTAATTTATTTATTTAAAATAATAAAAGTGGCATTGGGGTAAAAGGTCCTTTAAATAAGAATGGAAATTTTATAATATCCGAGATTTATTTTTATGCCCAAGTATACTCGATTATCCAATCTTTTAGAGAAATGAGTTTTTTAATCATCATAGAGTCTTGCCGCGGGACAGGGGGACTAAATTAGGTGTCTACAGTACCGCCCAAGGAGGTTCATTTCCTTGCCTTGCACATCATGTGCCTCATTCCTTCCAAAAATAGTCCAACCTAGAAAATTTTGTACAATGCGAGCAGGGGGTTGGTGAGTCAGGTTAGGTGAAGTATGATCCCAGTTGGGCAAAGCTACGCCTGTCAATGAAAACCAAAGTGCAGCAACGTTGAATCCTTCAGGAGGAATCCTCCTCCCAATACAACACAAATCAAACATCAAACCAAATCCAAACACCTCGAACTGGCTTATGAGCATTAGGCCTATTAAGTTGAAAACTAGACATGCACTCAAGCACAATATCAAGTACATGGGAAGGTAGATAGTAAAAAATCTCCTCATTCCCATATTAGTTAAGCAAGTATAAACATCATCATATATGTCAAGAGCATGCAGTAAAGTATGATCAAGGAAGCGAGTAGGAATAATAGGTCAGTGCTTTAACTTATTAAATTTCTCTTTTTCCTTTATAGGACCAAAACTTATAGTGCGGTAGGCCGGGTCATATGGAATCTCCTGTCGTCCTTAACTTCACTGTCCCCTACTTGAAACCCTTGATCTTTTTGGTGCCATTGGTGATGAACTGGCTTGAAAAATTGATTGAGTTAGGGTTTGTGGGAATGAATGATATAGTAATTTTTGGGGAATTCGGACACTAGAAAGATAAAGATAAGAAGAAATTGAGAAGAATAAGGAAAATTTGAGAGAACTTTATGAAGAATTGAAGGTTTTATAGAATAATTGAGTGAAGGTAGGAAATTATGCAGGATTTTTGACGTTGAGGGAGATTGAGGAAGAAGATAAGGAAGTGAAGTGAAGGAAGGAAGAGGATCGTGGTAGGAAAAGGAGAAGCAGAGCAGTGGCGCCGGTACTAATGCAGCGACCCTGGTCTGACCTGGGTTAGTGCTTTTCTTCTTGTTTCCCAAAAAACTTGAAAATTTTCTAAGAGTTGTGTATCTTCCACGGCCCCAGTGTAAATTCGATAACCCAGCCTGTGTAGTGACCCCAGGCTGACCGGGGTTTAGTGATCTTCAGAACAGTGTTTGTTGATGAAAACTCGTGCTAATGGCCACGGGGCGAAACAGTGGCACTCGGTGAATGAGCACTGGCCCCGGTCTGACCGGGGCTAGTGATTTTCTCATGGTTTCCAAAGTTTTCTCAAAAAAACTAAGTCCCATATTTGGTTTGCTCCCCCGAGCTAAATTCAATAACCCCGGTCTGGAGCATTGGCCCCGAGCTGACCTAATATAATAGGGATGTGAGAATCCTCTTCCATATCTAGCACAACAAAGTCTACGGAAATGAGTATTTTCCCAACTCTTACTAGGAAACCCTGAAAAATACCATTTGGGTATTTCAAAGTCCTATCCGTCATTTGCAAAGTAATGTTAGTAAATTTCAAAGAACCCATATCCAACTTCCTGCAAATAGACAATGGCATAACACTAACAATGGCCCCTAAATCACATAAAGCTTTGTCAATAAACAGTGGACCAATGTTACAAGGAATAGAAAAACTTCCAGGATCCTTGAGTTTAGGTGGAGACTTATTTTGCAAAATAGCACTACATTCTTCATTTAGAGTAACAGTCTCTACAGAACTCAATTCACGCTTCCTGCTCAATATATCCTTTAAAAACTTAGTATATGTAGGCACCCGAGTTACCAAGTAAGTGAAAGGCACAGTAAGCTGCAAATTTTTAACAACATCAAGAAACCTACGGAAGTGATTGTCATTCTTAATCTTGTCTGCCCTATGAGGAAAGGGTAACGACACCTTGGGAGATGTCAATGTATCAACGGGCTTTTCAACTACTAGAGCTCTCTTCTCCATGTCATCTTTCTCCTTAGAAGGTCTAGGCTCTGCAATCTCCTCAATCACTACATTGCTAGTCTTACCATTCTAAGCTCCCATCTCTGAATCAACATCTTCAGTTGGCATCTTGAGGTCCTCATAGTGGGTCCCCCTTCTTGTAGTGATGGAATTACAATGATATCTTTGAGCTGGTGGATTTGGTTAAGGAGGTAGTTGACCCTGCTGCCGCTAAGCTGTAGACTGTGCAATCTGATCTAGCTGGGTCTCCAGTTGCTTGTGGTGAACCTGCATTGCGTCCATTTTCTTCTGCATCTGTAGCATCATATTCTTCAAATCTGAAATCTTATTACTTGGTTAGGATGATGGTGCTGGTAATGGTGGTCTATTGAAACCTGGTGGCT
This sequence comes from Suaeda aralocaspica, assembly GCA_016808085.1. Classification (NCBI taxonomy): domain Eukaryota; kingdom Viridiplantae; phylum Streptophyta; class Magnoliopsida; order Caryophyllales; family Amaranthaceae; genus Suaeda; species Suaeda aralocaspica. Next base: position 1,095,958 of record PYUH01000034.1, on the reverse strand, counting down.
GTGGTGGTGCAAACCGCTGCATCTGCTGATGTGGTTGCTGTGGATTCTGCACATTGCTACTGTTCCTGTAGGAGAAGTATGGATGATCTTTCCAAGCTAGATTATATGTGTTAGAGAACAGGTTATTGTTGTAGGCTTGAAAAGCACACACTTGCTCCATGGAACTATGACATGCTTGGGCATTGTGACCGAATGAACCACAAGAATCACAGAAAGGCTCAGTACATGATGTGAATTTGAGAACAAGTGTGATATCCTATACTGAACCAATTAATCTTATACTAAATCCAATTGGGTTTGATAAGGATAAATCACAGGTGTGGGTGACTATGGTAAAGATTGATGACACTGTGGATGATAGTGGTGGCTTCCTAAGCCAACATCATTAGTCACTATGATGTATGGAAATTGGTGGATTAAGGTGTTAGTAAATATGTCCGTCTGTCATTTGAATATGTGTGGGTTGACATTGGGGTTAGCACTTTATAGGAAGGATAGTGGTTTTAGGGAATAAGTTGGTTTGGTCCATGAGTTTTTTCCCACATCACTTGATAAGGTTTTTCTCATTTTGGACATCATTGCTTTTATGTGTGTGAGTCTTTGTAGCTAGTGGTTTCCTTTAAGATTATTCTTTGGAGCTTGCTGAACGGTTTCTTGGAAGTTTCTTGATTAAGAGATTCATTCTTGGAAGGTTTCTTGTTTCAAAGATTCATTATTGGAAGCGTTCTTGAAAATTCAAGAAGATTTGGCGAAGCATTCTTGCGTGAGTTTTGAAGATCTCAAGGGGTTTCTTGGGCTTTGTTTTGGCGAGTTTTCAATGTGTAAAATTGAAGATTTTGTTTTGTTTATTTCATTTCTAGATAGTTTGTTAGAATAGAATCTTTGCTTATTAGGATTTGTGCAAGTTGGTGATAAAATAGATCAAGTTGTGCAAGTGGGTGTGCAAGTGGTTGTTCACGTGTGGATGCGGGCAAGTGGATCAACTTGGCCGGATCTATCCTAGTTTTTGCAACTTGTCTAAGTTAGTTAGGGTAGTGATTAAGTTTTTAGGATATTTGTTCTATAAATAGCTAAAGGATTCCATGTAACAACATAACTTTTGAGTTGATTAAAATCAATAAAAAGTGTGTCATTTTTTTGTGTCAATTAAAGAGTTTAATTGTTACAAAATCTTCCCTAAATTCAAATTTCAGGAGTGAGTTTGAGTTTACCCTAATTGATTATTTCAGGATTGATTTAATTAATTAGTTTTCAATTGAATTCTTTCAGGAGTGGGAAAGACAAGTAGAGAAGATTGCTGAATAGAAAGGTTTTGATGATCGAAAAACCTTTAAGATTGCTTACATCAAACTAACTAAAAATGCAGGATTGTGGTATAAAGGTGTAAAGGCTAAAAGAAAACGTCAATACAAGGACAAAATCGTCACTTGGTCTCACCTAAAGAAAAAGATGCGTGGCAAATATGTTCCTTTTGACTTTGATCAGCAGAACTATGTAAAGTTGACGTCTTGATACTAGGGCACTATGAGTGTGCATGAATACATTGCTGAGTTTGAACTTTTATCGTTGCTTTATGATTTAGAGGAACTTGAGCATATGGTGCATGGAGAGTGTGTATTGATTGAAGGGCAGTTAATAACATAACTATCAAGTATAGATTTCCTATACCTAGACTTGAGGATATGCTGGATGAGTTGCATGGTTCAAGCATGTTTTCGAAAATAGATATGAGAAGTGGCTATCATCAGATGAGAATTTGTGAAGGTGATGAATGGAGACTACTTTCAAGACTAAAGAGGGTCTATATGAGTGGTTGGTGAGGCCTTTTGGTCTCTGCAATGCACCTAGTTCGTTCATGAGGTTAATGAATGAGGTATTGAGACCTTTCCTGAACAAGTTTATTGTTGTCTCTTTGGACGATATTCTTGTTTATAGCAGAGACATACATGAGCAAATAGATCATTTGAGGCAATTGTTTAGTAAGTTGCGCGAGCATAAATTGTATGGGATGCTCGAAAGGGCATTCAAACAAACTATGCATACAAACTAACACGACATTCAAACGTCTTGTAAGAAAGGGCACGTGGGCCCCCAAAGCACCGGTCCACACTTATACATGATACTAATTTTGGTAGATTGAAATCGATAACTTTTATCTTACTAAAGATAAAGTCCATGACATAATAGACGTGATATATGGTGTACTTTCTTCATTTTGTTTTGTCTTTGTTCTTCTATATTACTCATTTATGTTATTTTTCATTAATCTATTGTTAGTACAAGTAATAATATTATTATTATTTTAAACTAGTGAAATATGTCGAATATTTGCAAACTTGAATTTGTGGCCCTTAACATTACCGAGAAAAATTATTTATCATGGGTATCGGATGCTAAAATACACTTGGATGAAAAGGGCCTTGGTGAAACAATTAAAGAGGGGAATAAGACAACAAGTAATGATAAAGCCGAGGCTATGATATTCCTTCGCCATCACCTCCATGATGGACTAAAAACTGAATATCTGACCATAAAAGATCAACAAATTCTTTGGAATAGTCTAAAAGAATTATATGATCATCAAAAGACGGTTATACTACCAAAGGCTCGTTATGGTTGGTTACATTTCAGATTACATGATTTTAAATCCGTTATCGAGTATAATTCAACCATGTTTAAAATTACATCTCAGTTGAAATTATGTGGAGAAAAGATAATAGATATTGAGATGTTGGAAAAAACATACTCCACTTTCCATGCAAATAATATTGTCATGCAGACACAATATCGAGAGAAAGGATTTTGGTGGCTGAACAAAATAATGAGTTACTCTTGTAAAATCATGAGTCCCGTCCTACTGGAGCCACTCAATCCTCTTAAGCGAATGTGACAACCATTGTAGACCACGCCGGCAGTAGTGGTCATGATTGTGGCCGTGGCCGTGGATATGGACGTGGATGTGGATATGGTAGAGGTCTTGGAGGTTATTTTAGATACTCAACTCCTAATTGGAAATGGAATCGTAATGATACTAAAAATGAGAAAAAGAAAGAAGAAGATGTAACTAGTATTTGTTACCGTTGTGGTGGAAAAGGTCATTGGTCTCGCGTGTGTCGCGCACCAAAGCGTCTTGTTGCATTATATCAAGAATCCTTAAAGCAAAAAGGAAAGAAAGTTGAGACTAATCTTGTGATTGAAGAGGGCGATGGCGACTTTAATGATGATAATTCAACTCACTTAGAGGTTTCCGATTTCTTCACCTCCCAAGAAAGGATTAAATTCCCATGATTCATGTTCGATCCCTATATCATATAGTATGTGTGTTAAGTGTGTTAATTATGATAATAATTTATTACATTGTTTAGTAATTTATTGTATTTAGTTGTGAAACTTATAATTGTAATAAGTTCTAATTTACATTTTAAATAATCAGTGTTAATGTTAGGCTTATTTTATGATTTAAATCTTATTTTAATTTATGCAATATATATAGTGACACAATATTATATTTTTCTTGAAGAATATGAATCCCCTTCAAGTTTATGTAGCACATAACGGTGAAGAATTATGCCTTGCAGATAGTGCAACTACTCACACAATACTAAAAAATAATAAATATTTTACACAGCTAAATATGAAAAATATTAGTGTGAGTACTATTTTTAGTTGTACAAATATTATAGAAGGCTCTGGAAGAGCACATATAATGTTACCTTCGGGAACAAAATTCGATATTGTTGATGCTTTATTCTCTCCCATGTCTCAAAGGAATTTACTAAGTTTTAAAGATATTCGCTATATTGGGTATTATATTGAGACATTGAATGAAGGAAATGATGAGTTCCTTCAAATAATTAGTATAACTCAAGGTATTAAGCATATTTTAGAGAAATTGCCTGCTTTCTCGACTGGTTTGTACTACACAACAATAAATTCAATTGATAGTCATAATTTAGTAAACCAGAAGTTTACTAACAATTTAATTGTTTGGCACAACCGATTAGGTCATCTCGGTTCGATTGATGCGTAAGATTATTGAACTTTCATGTGGACATCCATTAAAAGGCCAACATATTCTTTCAAATAATTTTTTTGCTGCTTGCTCAAAAGGCAAACTAATAATTCGGCCTTCACCAGCTAAGCTAAATTTTAAATCTATTAACCTCTTGGAACGTACCCAAGGGGATATATATGGACCAATTCATCCACCATGTGGACCATTTAGATATTTTATGGTTTTAATCGATGCATCGACTAGATAGTCACATGTATATTTGTTATCAACTCGTAACCTTGAATTTGCGAGATTGCTTGCTCAATTAATCAATTTACGAGCACATTTTCCCGATACTCCTTTAAAGACTATTCGTCTTGATAATGCTGGTGAATTTACATCTCAAAGTTTCAATGATTATTGTATGTCCATAGGGATAAATGTTGAGCATCCAATAGCACATGTTCATACACAAAACGGTCTAGCAGAATCATAAATGAAACGTCTACAATTGATTGCTAGACCATTGCTTATGAAGTCCAGCCTTCCAATTTAAGTTTGGGGGCATGCTATATTACATGCTGCACTATTAATTCGCATCAGGCCAACAAGTTACCATAAATTCTCCCCATTTCAATTTGGTTATGTTAAGGAACCAAATATCTCCTGAAAGGCGTGTCGCGCACCAAACAAAAATAACCTAACTTTTCCTCCTAATTAAGTAGTCGGGCAAGTAAGGGTCGAATCCCAAGAGACTAAATGGTTTAAAGTGGTCGATTTTGATTCTACTTTAAACTAAGCAAGTAACAATTTAGAGTTGAGATAGATTAACTATTCTAACACTAAAACAGACTAATGGAAATACAATGATTAAATTCAAGGAATAAAAACACCTAGAGTTAGGCACCACCAGTAGCACAATTGAAACAAGCAATTCATACCCCAATTTAATCGACTAATTGTTCAAGAGAAAGGGTAACCCTATAAAATACCACAAACCTCTCCCGAGTATCTATGGCTTCCTTAATTTGCAATCAAGCCTACTCCTGTGGAATCATGCAAATCAAAGACTTTAATCACAAAACCCTAACTTTCTAACAATTCATTCTACCTACTCCCGTGGAGATATTCATGTTCTTAATTGAAATATTCAAATTCACCAATACCCAATTCCCATTGTGATAAAGACAATGAATTCACAAAAATAACAATTATCCCTAATCTAGTATCGGAGAATCATCAAAAGATGATTGACTTCTTGACATCTATGAAGCACCCTTTTCAAGTTTTGCAAACAATCATCAAAAGATGTTCCACAAACTGACAAAACATCCATAAAGACTTCCATAATATTTTCAATAAAGCTTGAGAAAATTGCCATTATACACCTCTGGAAGGTGGCAAGAGCATTACATAATCCAAATGGCATCCTTCGATAAGCAAAGGTTTCATAAGGACAAGTGAAAGTAGTCTTTTCCTGGTCACTTGGATGGACTGGAATTCGGAAGAAGCCTGAATATCCATCCAAGTAACAGAAAAAGGAATGCTTTGCCAACCTCTCTAACATCTGATCAATAAATGGGATAGGGAAATGATCTTTTCGGGTGGCCTTATTCAGTTTTCAATAATCTATACACATGCACCACCCTGTCACAGTTCTAGTGGAAATTTCTTCACCCTTGTCATTCATGACAAACGGTCATGCCTCCCTTTTTGGGAACAACTTGTACTGGGCTAACCCACTTACTATCGGAGATAGGGTAGATTATACCAGCATCAAGCAACTTTAGAACCTCTTCTCTAACTACCTCCATCATGTTTGGATTAAGTCGTCTTTGAGGTTCAATAGAAGAAGCATGATCGTCATCAAGAATAATCTTATGCATACAAAAAGAAGGGTTAATTCCTTTGATATCATCAATGCTGTAGCCTATAACATTTTTATATTTTCACAAAACAGTAAGCAATTGCTCAATTTGTATGTCATGAAGCTTAGCACTAACAATAACAGGATATATTTTATTTGGACCCAAATATGCATATTTTAAAGAAGGGAGAAGGGGCTATAACTCTACCTCAGGAGGCATAGTACTCTCCTTAAATTCTCCATGTGTCAAAACCTCCTTGATGGGCTCATCTTTAGGTAGTGAACGAGACTCCTCTAAAAGCCTTGTGTATGCCATAGTCTCCCAATCCTCATGAGAACTGTTTGCAATGAATCATCGAGATGCATATTTGAAGATTTTGCTTCCATCACCTCATCTAGAGCATCTACTCTATAAACAGCTTCCCCTGTAGAAGGAGCCCCCATGGAGTTTGAGAGATTGTACTCCATCTTCTCATTACCCACCTCAAAGGTAATCTTTCCGTTCTTCATATCAATGATGGTTCCAGCAGTGGCCAAGAAAGGTCTCCCAAGAATGACAGGGACTTGCGCATCCTCTTCCATCTCCATGAATACAAAGTCACAAGGAATAAAGAACTTCCCAGCACGAAGAGGAACTTCTTCAAGAATACCAAGTGGAAACTTCACATTCCTATTTGCCAATTATAAAGAGATGCACGTGGGTTTTAGTTCACCCATATGAAGCTTCTCGCAAATAGACAAGGGCATTAGGCTAACACTTGCCCCAAGATTACAAAGAGACTTTTTGATCTCAATATCACCCAGCTTGATGGGAATGGAATAATTTCTGGGGTCTCCAAGCTTCTTTGAAAGCTTATTTTGCAAGATGGCACTACATTCTGACGTGAGTGAGACAGTTGCATTTTCCTTTGTCTTCCTCTTGTTTGAGAGGATGAACTTTTCATAAGAGGGCATTTCTGAGATAGCATCCAAGAATGGTAAGTTTATGTACAACCTTTTCAAAATATCAAGGAACTTCCCATATTTCTTCTCTAGCTTTGCTTGTGCCAACCTTTGTGGGAATGAAACTAATGGCTTATATGGCTCAATGGGAATAGGAATAGGTTCCTTTTTCTCTTCCTCTTTGACCTCATTCTCTACCACCTTTCATTTTCAACTACTTCATTCACTTGCTTGTTTGGTGGCTCCTTAATGGGAGGATCTTGTAACTCTTTTCCACTCCTCAAAGTGACCGTATTGTTTTGACCCTTTGGGGGTTGCTCAGTATTGCCTGGAAATTTGCCCGTGGGCCTTGAAAGTTGACCTACTTGTTGAGAAAGTTGACTTACTTGACTTTCCAAGAGTTTTTGTGAAGTCTTAACTTCTTGGAGGCTTTGGAGCTCATTTCGAATTTCCGCATCACGTTTTGCTTGTTGACTAACGAAGTTCTCCATCATAACCTCTAAGTTGCTCTTTTGTTGGGTTGGAGGAGGTTGTGGATTGACATTTTGGGATGGTTGATTGAATGGTGCTCTAGCTTGGAAACCTGGCGGTGCATTGAAATTATTGCGAGGTGGAGGTGGATTCAGTTATGCTTGAGTGTTCTTGTATGAGAATGCAGGATAATGCTTCCACCCCTCATTATATGTGGTAGAATAAGGATCAAACAACCGCCTTAAATTGGAATTATTAAGAGCATTGGCTTGCTCTATAGACATCCCATCATTATTGACTTGACATTGATTTGCGGCATTACCTTGTACTCCACACATTTGACATGTGACCGCCATAGAGGTTCTAACTTGCAATTGATCAAACTTGTGAGAAGTTTCCTGCACAGTACTAGCCAACGAGGTTAATGCATCAACATCATATTTACCTCCCTTCTTTGAACTATTTTGGCCACTTAGATGATAGTTATCATTGGCCGCCATTTGGATTCTTAGTCATAAGGGAACCGCCTGAAGCAGCATCAATGTAGATACGAAACTCATGTGTCAAACCATTGTACAAATTTTGTATCAACATCCATTCGGATATCCCGTGATGAGGGCATTGCCTTTGCAAGCGCGGAAACCTTCTCCATGCTTTATATAATGACTCATCATCGGATTGCTGAAAGGTTGCTAGCTCATTCCTTAACTTTGCGGTCTTTTCTTGCCCCAAAAAATTCACTAAGAAGGCCTTGGCAAGTTTATCCCCAGTATCAAAGGTTCCAACACCTTCATCCCGCAACCACTCCCTTGCTCTCTCGAAGAGAGAATGAAATGAGGCGTAGTCGAATAGCATCCTCACTCACATTATTGATTTTCACAGTATCACATTTCTCCAAGAAGCTTGCAATATCACATTTCTACAGGGCATTCATTGGTTAGCCCCGCAAATGAACCATTGGAGATGAATCAGATGAACTAAGGTTTGAGCTCAAAATTTCCAGCGTTGACAGCAGGTCGAACAATACTAGATAGTGCACCTGTTGTAGTGTCTGGTACACCATACTCCCAAAGAGATTTTGCATGTTCCTCAGCCATTGCTTCCTGTGCAATCTGATTTCTTCTCCTTCTTCTTCTACCTCTTTGCCTACGTGAAGTAGCTTCGATTTCAAGGTTTATAGGAATCAAATTCTGTTGACCTGATCGTCGAGTTTGCATGCAACAAGGAGGACTAAAAACAAAAGATCAAATAACAAGAGTATAGCCAAAGCAACAAACTGAATAGAGGCTTAGAAAAAATAAATCAAAACTAATTAATTTAAACACCGTTAGTCCCCAGCAACAGCGCCAAAATTTGAAAGGCGTGTCGCGCACCTAACAAAAATAACCTAATTTTTCCTCCTAACTAATTAGTCGGGCAAGTAAGGGTCGAATCCCAAGAGACTAAATGGTTTAAAATGGCGATTTTGATTCTACTTTATACTAAGCAAGTAACAAGTTAGAGTTGAGATTGATTAACTATTCTAACACTAAAACAAATTAATGGAAATACAATGATTAAATTCAAGGAATAAAAACACCTAGAGTTAGGCACCACCACCAGCAAAATTGACACAAGCAATTCATACCCCAATTTAATCGACTAAATGTTCAAGACAAAAGGTAACGCTATAAAATACCACAAACCTCTCCCGAGTATCTATGGCTTCCTTAATTTTCAATTAAGCCTACTCCCGTGGAATCATGCAAATCAAAGACTTTAATCACAAAAACCTTACTTTCTAACAATTCTTTCTACCTTAATTGAAATATTCAAATTCATCAATACCCAATTCCCATTGTGATAAAGACAATGAATTCATAACAATACCAATTATCCCTGATATAGTATTGGCATAAGCACAATCAATTAAGCATGAACAATCAAAAATTAAATTGGGGATTTTACAAAATTGCTCAAGAATCAACCATGGCTAGGGCTTGACCTAACCCTAGATTAATAAAACTACTCACATATAATTGTTGAATAAACAAAACAAATATTAAAAGAAAGCATGGTTAACAGCAATAAAAAGAGAATAGAGAAAAGAAGATATTACTTGAATTGATGTAGTTTACCAAATCAATGTCGCCAAAAACCAAAAGTTGAGAATTGTGTGCCAAAGAAAACTAAAGAGAACTAAAACTTTTTCTTAAAAAAATTGATATTAAAGTATGTGTGTAGAATAAGAATGAAACTCCCGTCTAAAAGCCTATTTAGATGCTAGGAATATGAAGAGTTTTCTACATCAAAGAAGAGGCCGTAACCAGGGTGCGGAGTAGGTTACCATTTTGCTTCAAAACACTTAAAAAATAAGTGGCCACAACTAGGTTGTGGCAAACTAAGTCATTTCCACAACCATGTTGCGGTAGGTCATCATGAGCAATTCTTTTGAAGCTTTTCACCATCATAAGCGCCTTAATTTGTCCATTCTTTGATCAACATCCATTAACTCTACTTGCATCTCCAATAATCCTAACAAAAGCATTTAAAACCTACAAAAACAAAGAAAAATACACTCGAGAAGAGCAATAACGAAGTATGAAGCATAATGGCTCAAGAAAAGGTTGAAAATATGGGAAAAGTAAGATGAAAACACACAAATTTAGCATAGAAATATGAGTATAAAATGGTGTTATCATCTCCCAACTAAGTATTTTTGGATGTGCAGTTTATGTTCCTATAGCTCCAGCATAATGCTCCAAGATGGGTACTCAAAGGAGACTAGGAATATATGTTGGTTTCGAATCCCCATTGATTATTAAATATCTTGAACCAACCACATGAAATTTTTTCGCTGCACGTTTTGTTGCTTGTCATTTTAATGAGTCATTTTTCTCGAGTTTAGGGGGGGGGGGGGGGGGGGGGGGGGAGAAACAGCTGGACCAAGAGATTAATTGGAATGAATCACGGTTATCTTATCTTGATCCTCGTATGAACGAATGTGAAAAAGAAGTTCTAAAGATAATTCATTTACAAAGCTTAGCAAATCGATTGCCAGACGCTTTTATTGATCCAAAAAGAGTGACTAAGTCACATATTCCGGCTCTAAATGCTCTAACTAAAATTGATGTCCCAGAAGGACGAAATGAAATTTCTAATGAAACTAAAGCACGCTAGAAGCATGGAAGACCAATGGGTTCCAATGATAAAATTCCTCGGTAAAGACAAGAAGTAAAGATAAATGATGACCAAATCGAGGAAGTACTTGGTTTTGAAAAATCTTCAGAAGAAAATCTAGACATGACAAAGGAAGAAAAAGGTACCTGATAATGACGAAATTCCAACAAATCATGTCATATTAGGTTTTACTTGGAACCGAACTCAAATCAACATCGATGATGTATTTGCATACAGTATAACATTAGAAGTTATGGATAATAATGATGATAAAAATGAAGATCATGAACCAAAGTCCATTGATCAATGTATACAAAGAGAAGTAATTACAGCAGTTACAATAGAATTAAAATCTCATGAAAAAAGAGAAGTATTTGGACTTGTAGTCCATACACCTGAAGGTGTAAAAGTGGTGGGATATAAATGGTTCTTTGTGCGAAAATGTAATGAAAAGGGTGAAATTGTGAGATATAAAGCAAGGTTAGTTGCACAAGGATTCTCACAAAGACCAGGAATTGACTATGTAGATGCAACAACTTTTAGATTCCTAATTAGTCAGGCAATATGAGAAAAACTTGACTTACGATTGATGGATGTAGTAACTGTCTATCTATATGGACCACTTGGTAACGCAATTTATATGAAACTCCCAGAAAGTTTTAGTTGCCAAAAGCAACAAATTCAGGTTCTCGATAACAATTTTCAATTAAACCGAATAGATCTCTTTATGGGTTGAAACAATCTGGGCATATGTGGTATAAACATTTAAGTGAGTACTTGTTGAAAGAAGGCTATAAGAATGATCCAATTAGTCCATTTATTTATATATAGAAATTTGGATCAGAATTTGCTGTTATTGCAGTGTAAGTTGATGGTTTAAACCTTATTGGAACTCCTGAAGAGATTTCAATAACAATGGAGTATTTAAAGAAAGAGTTTGAAATGAAAGATCTTAGCAAGAAAAAATTTTGTTTGGGGTTACAAATTGAACACTTTAACAATGGAATCCTTATGCACCAAACAACATACACACAAAAAGTACTGCAAAGGTTTTATATGGATACAACGCATTCATTGAACAACCTAATGGTTGTAAGTTCACTTGAAGTGGAAAAAGACCCATTCTGCCCTCGGGAAACTAATAAAGAAATTGTTGGTCCTGATGTACCATATTTAAGTGCTATAGGTGCATTAATGTATCTTGCAAGTCATACTCGAACTGACATATCTTTTTCAGTCAATTTATTGTCAAGATTTAGTTCACGCCCTACCCAAAGGCATTGGAATGGAGTCAAACACATACTTCGTTATCTTCAAGGTACAAAAGACATGGGTTTATTTTTTTCATAATCTAACCAAAGAATATTTAATTGGTTTTGCAGATGCTGGATACCTATCTAATTCTCATAATGCTCAATCACAAACTGGATATGTGTTCAAATGTGGTAATACTACTATTTCTTGGCGCTCTATGAAACAAACTATTGTAGCTACTTCTTCTAGCCATTCAGAGGTATTATCAATCCATGAAGCTAGTCATGAATGTGTATAGCTAAGGTCTATGATTCATCATATACGAGAAGGTTGTGGTTTGACATCCGGGAAAGAAGTTCCAACAATTTTATATGAGAGTAACGCATCATGTATTGCACAACTTAGAGATGGATATATAAAAGGTGACCGAACAAAGCACATCTCACAAAAATTCTTTCTTACACATGATCAACAGAAGAATGGTGAAATTAATGTCTTGAAGATTCATTCAAGCGAGAACTTAGAAGATCTGTTTACTACAACACTTCCAACTGCTACATTTAGGAAGTTGACTTATACCATTGGATTGCATCGTCTAAAAGATCTTCAATGATGTACACTTGAGGGGGAGTAAATGCGCGTTGTACTCTTTTTCCCTAACCATGGTTTTTTCCATTGGGTTTTCCCGGTAAGGATTTTAATGAGGCAACTTTGAAGTGCATACACCTAATTAATTGTCATTAGATAATATAATATAATATAATTAACGTCTAAGGGGGAGTGTTATCAAAAGATTGTGGACGTCATTATATCCGTAAAAGTTCTCAAAGAATATGTCTATTGAATGTACCATTTGGAAGCATTGTATCCCTTAGTGTTATGACCATATGTATATATGCATATTATGTATATGAATGTTTTTTATAGTAAGTATATAATTTACATTCTCTCTATACTCTCTCTATATTCCCATTTTCTGATGGTTACTTTTATATTAGTATTTCAGTTTTATATTTATTTTTATACTTCATTTTCTCATTTCCATTTCCTTTATTTTCATTTTATTTCATAATTCACTTTTTCATTTCATTTTCAAAAATAAAAGAAATTAATTTAAGCGTATATATGTGACCGGATACGATGAACCTTCTAGAAAGGTTTGTTCGGTTTATAGAAATTCTAGGTCATGGAAGTGAATAAATTGTTTTGTGGAAGTGAATTTCGTATAATTTCATAATATATCAAAATATTTCGGTTTATGGAAGTAAATATATGAACTAAGGGAGCTTTGGAGATTCACTGCGTGAAAATCATTAATTAGGAGATCGAGCGCCACAACGTAGGGGCAGCGCCCAGGGGCCAAGACAGAGCCCAAGCTCCCAAGGGGCCTGCGCCATACCACTCACTAGGCGCCTTGGTGCCCACATTGAGTGCCCACGTGCAGGTGGGGCGCCCTAGCGCTCACCCCTGTGCGCTCTGGCTCTCCTTCAGCGCCCTGGCGCTCGCTTACATCACTTCCAACCCTATAGATACCGCCCCTCCTCCGACCTTCATTCATCACTTCAACACACATCAACTTCTCATTCTCACACACTCTCTCTCTACTTCACGACTTTCTCTCTCTAAATGCCTCTCTCGGTTTTCGTACCTTACCTCGAAAATTATGCTTTTCCTCACAAAACTAATAACTTTTAATTTATATTATTATCATTAATTAAAGTTCTTTAAGCTTTCAGTTCTAAGAAGTTGTCGGCGATTGCACGGAAGGTACTTCAAATGAGGCCAACGGTATTGAAATCTCCATCTTGAGTCCTTCAAAGAGTTAGTAAACGACATTTGATGTCCGTAAAAAGGGAACGTGGGCCCCCAAAGCCCCGGGTCCATAGGAGTTGACATTAGACAGCAAAAACAACACTCTCTTCTCTCTCCTTCAAGCTGGTTTTGTTGTCTTTTGGGGTTTTCATATTTCTCTCTTCAACATTCAAGCAATCTCCATTAATAATTCAAGTATCGTTTCTTCTTCTCTATTTCTTAATTTTATCATTGTTATTATTGATTATGTCTTCTTTTATCATTGCTTTAGTTTATTTAATTATGTGTGAGTAGTTTGCCCAAATTCTAGGGTTAGAAACCCTAATTTGGATTACTTTATAATTGAATTCCCAATTCCCAACCTTGATTAATTTACAATTCATTCAATTTAGAGTTGGTTTTATTATCATTCTTCGATTAGAAATAATATTGGATTAGTGTGGTTAGGTTTGCAACGAAAGTTGACTCATTCTTTGAGGTATAAAGGAAGGTGGTGTGTACCAAAAAAATGTGAAAATTTGAAACAGAAAATTATGGAAGAAGGTCATAATACACCGTATTCAGTTCATCCTAGAGGTGATAAATTGTATAAGGATTTGAAAAAGGTGTATTGGTGGTCTAGAATGAAAAGAGAAGTGGTTGAATTCGTGAGCAAGTGTCTTAATTGTCAAAAGGTGAAATTTGAGCATAAAAGGCCACAAGGAGAAGTTCAACCACTTGAAATACCAGGATGGAGGTGGGATTGCATATCCATGGATTTTGTAACCTACTTGCTATAGTCGAGGAATCAGAATGATACCATATAGGTTGTGGTGGATAGGCTTACTAAAACAGTTGTGTTTATACTGATGAAGGAGACTTGGAGGATGGAACAACTTGCAAAGACTTACATAAAGCACAATGTGAGGCTATATAGAGTTCCAAAGGATATCGTGTCTAATAGGGATTCTAGGTTTCTTTCGAAATTCTAAAAAAGTGTCAAGGAGAACTTCGATACAACGTTGAAAATGAGTACAACTTTCCATCTAGCAACCGATGGACAAACAGAGAGAACCATACAGACTTTGGAGGACATGCTGAGAGCTTGTATAATGGATTTTCAAGAGAATAGGGAGGATTATTTGGATTTGATTGACTTCTCATACAACAATAGCTACCATGAAAGTATTGGCATGTCACCTTTTGAATCTCTGTATGGATGGAAGTGCAGAAGTCCCTTATGTTGGAGTGACATAAGTGTGATAGTGATTCTAGGACCTCAGTTGATTGAAGAAACTACCAATATGGTAAGAGTGATAAAATTAAAAATTTAAGCTGTACAGGATAGACAGAAATCTTACGCGGACCAAAAGCGTTAAGATGTTGTGTTCGAAGTAGGCGATAAGGTGTTACTTAAAGTATCACCGATGAAATGTGTAATGAGGTTTGGAAAGAAGGGAAAATTGAGCCCAAAATACATTGGACCCTATAAGATCTTGCAAAGGATTGGAAAGGTCACCAACAAGCAAGCATTACCAATAGATTTGAACGAAGTTCACAATGTTTTTCATGTGTCTCAACTAAGAAAGTATGTGCCGGATGAGTCACATGTGTTACAACCTGAAATAATAGAGTTATAACAAAGTTTAACCTATGAGGAGAAGCCAATCAAGATACTTGATAGTAAAGTTCGGGATACTCGTAGGAAAAGTGTCAAAATAGTGAAGGTGTTGTGGTCTAACCAAGAAACCAAAGAAGCAATATGGGAAGCTGAGGATATGATGAGAGAAAAGTATCCAGAGTTATTTCAGGTTAGTAGAGTTATGGGGACGTAACTCGATTCTTAAGGAGGGTAGAGTGAGATATATTTTCGCACGTTTATACCCTAATAAATTTTGCAAGTTTTTACGTCTTTTAGTAAATAAAGTTTTATGAAAGTTTATGTCTGCTTACTAAAAGTTGTCAAGGAAAGGTTGAGTTAAATGTCTAAAGTCTACAACAACATAGGATAAAAATGAATTTTTTTTTAAAGTAAACGTAGTCTCTATTCAAGTTCCATACAATAATTTACATAAAGTTTCGAGGCAAAACTTCTTTTCAGGGGGATAGACTGTAATACCCATATTTTCACGTATTTTAAGAAGTTAATTTCGTATTTTATATGTATGTTTTTAGTATTTTTATTGAGAAATTAAGTTCAATAAAAAGATTAAAGAAAGGAAATTTAAATTAATTGTTAATCAAAAAAATTATTTTATATTTATAACTTATATTTCATGTCACTTTAATTTTTATTAAATATTTTGAAAAGTTTCTAAAAATAGAATTTTTAGAGTTTCCTAAATTGTTTTAAAACAAGATCACAAAAATAATTTCAAACATTCAGGGTATTTATGTAATTGCACCAAATCCTACTTTGGGGCCTATAATAAAACCAAATTATTTCGCAATCTATTAATTTAGGTTTTAAAAAAAAGTTTTTTGTTCGAAATTTCCGAAAGAAGGAAAAAAACTTGCGTTGCTTTCTTCCTCCTTTGTCTGCCCCTACTCATCGGCGTCGTCTCCCTCGTCGACGCCCTGCTGCCATGGGCACCACCGCCGGCTGCTGCCTCCTCCTCCCCTCTATTTTTGGTATAATTCGAAACTTAAAAAAAATTTCTTCTCTTTTCTTTTTAATTCAGTCTTGTAAAATTTATGTTTATAATTATGTTTAATAATGTTTTTATGATTCTAATCATGTTTTATGAAGTGATTATGTTTAAAGTATGAATTCATAAAGTTGTTCATGAAATTTTAAATTACGGTTTATGAAATCATGAAATTTGTAGTTTTATGGCTTTTAATGAGCTAAACTTTTATTATGATCATGAATTATTGTAGAATGAATTTGTGACGATTTTATGAAATTTATAATTGTTTTTAAGGGTTTTAAAGTTGTTTAATATTGCTGTCAAATTTTTATAATCATGAAAACATGGAGTAAAAATATTATGAACATGTTTTACTTCATGAAAAATTATTTTAAAGCATAGATTAGATGTATAATAATGACAATAGATTGTAAAAGAGTTTTATGCTTGATTTATGATGTTTTGATGGATTTTTAATGACTTTTAAGTAAATAAATAAAGTTGTGAATTTTTATTAACACGTGATGCTTAATAAAAAAAGTAACACGTGAAATAATTAGTTATAATTATTCTTAATGCATCAAATTATTGTATGATGATCCTAGGACATGAATATAGTGTTTTATGATCAAAATAAGATATTTAGAAGGATTTTAAAGTGTTTTTAACAACTATTATAAAGTTGTCATTTTTGAAAAATTGAAGAAAATCAAGTGTTAGGTGTAAGAAAAATTAAACTAAAGTATGAAATTGAACAGAGACCATATAGGGAACGTTTTGGACAAGTTTCCAATAGAAAAAGTTAGTTTAGAGTTGTCGTAGAAGTTAGTCAATAAGGTTTTAATTTAGTTTCGATTATCTCTATGTAGGAGAATTCGAGCTAGTTGAGTTTTAGGAGTTTGGGCGGATCACCACCACTTTATAAGTTGTCTAGAATAAGAGAAAGCTACAGGTACAAGTGGGCATAAGTTAATCATGCTGGGCTGGAGTAAGAGTGCTTGCATCGTTGTTTTCTTACTTTAATGCTTTATGGACTTGTTAGTTAATTATTATTTGATGTTGACTTTTTTTTTGAAGTTTAAAGTTTATTTGGTTTAGAAGGGCCATTATGATGGTTCCGAAGTGTAATAAAGATTTAATTTGGTTTTCTTTTAGTTTAACTTTGGTTTGTTTTAAGTTTATTTTAAGTTTTACTTTGGAGTTTTAATTTGGTTTTGGTTTTTAAAGACTTCTGCTATAGTAATTTGATAAAAGCCTTAGCCATTATCATTGTGGCGGTAATACTTTCGTTTTTCCTAGTTGATTTAGAGTTTTAATAATTATTATTCTTTATTTATATTATAATATCTCCGGAAAATCTAGAGAAGGAAGTTAGGAGATTCCAGGGTGTTATAGACTAGCCTTCAGCTTCTCCATTGCTACAACCTCCTTAGCAAACCTAGACAACTCTATGAACTTTGAGTAATACTCGGTAACCTACATACTTCCTATCTTGAGCTCCATAAACTTATCAGCCTTTTGCTTTTGAAGAAACACAGGGTAAAACTTGTTGCGAATCTGCTCCTGAAACACAGTCCAATTGAATCCTGGCGACGCCCTGATCACAGCTTCATTCTGTGACCACCAAAGATCCGCTTCTCCCCTGTGATAGTAAACCATATGGTTCACCTTAGATTCTTATGTACACTCAACAACACCAAATAGCTTGTTGAACTCTCTCAGCCAACCCTCTAAGACAGTTAAATTAGGCTCTCCTTGGTACATAGGCGGCTTGCTTTGAGTAATTTTCTTGAAAAGTTCCCCGGCAGGGTTGCTTCCATTTCTATTTCCTCTAGAGGCTAACTGCTGAGCTATAGTTGCCAATTGTCTCACTACTTCATTCAGCTGATTGTTGTTAGCTCAGCCATCTTATTTCTCCTGAGCGGAAAAAGACCTTTTTATTAAACTACGTCTAACTCTATGTTAGAACAATGCAAAACTTATAGCATACCATGAATGCACCTTTTCAATTCATCTCATTAAGGAAATTTTAATCCCTTTAGAGCGATTGATTCACTTAGTTATTATTGTTTGCATAACCATTCAATAAGATTAAGTACATAATAAAAAAAATTCCCTTGGTTTTTCTCTACTTGAGACACAAAATTTTATGAAACTAATTCATTTTATTTCTTCATTCTCATAATAATTCTCAAATGCTTAGTTTTCTAAGAGCTTCTCATGGCATATTGATGTAAGTGATGGCAACAGTGACACTAATAATTTAATTGATGTCAGTGCTATGGATAATGATAATATTAGTGGTATCACTGCAATCAACAACTTCGAAGGTGGTCATATTAATTGTAATATTAATAGCAAGGATGCAACCATGGGTGAAATAATTACATATGGTGATATAAGTTATATGGGTGCATCAAGGGTAGGGATTTGTGTGTGCATGGTCACTTATCAATAGGTGGCACGCAAATCAAGGCAAAAAATAGTGGATTTTGGGGAACAAGATGGTTTTTGCCTATGAGCTTTTTTCCCACAGGGTTTTTCTCATTTTTGGCTTTGAGTCTTTTATTTTTTGTGTAGTCTTGGTCATCATAATTATGCTAAGATACATGGAGGAAAGATTCTTGAAGGTTTCTTGATTAAAAGATTGGATCATGAAGCATTTCTTGAAGTTCTTGAAGAAGTCTTGAAAATTGGGCAAAAATCAACGAACAACAACGGCGAGTTTTTTTGGCGTTTTTCATGAATCTTGGGCAGCAAGTAATTTTGGTAATTTTAGCTTAAAATCTGATGATTATCTTGTTAGTTAATTATTTAGTCAAATTGTTAGGATATTTTCTTGATTAGTTAGTTAGTTAGAGTTTGTTAGGCAACATAAGATCAAGTGCAAGTTGCATGATGATGTGGTAATCTTATCTTGAGTTTGTTGTGCAACTTTTGCAAGTGGCACAAGTGCGACATGTTTTTCTTTATTTTTCACGTGAGTATTGTTGTTTTTAGGTAGGATTTTGTTGATGATTATACCTATAAATAATCTCAACATTACGATGTAAATTAATTAAGTTGGAATTGAATAAAAGTTTTGTTTGTTTACTTGAAAACAAAAAAATCCGAAAATTCTAAGAGTTGGTGATTAAGTTCTTTATACTCTAGCATAGATTATTTAGTTGCTTTGAGGGTGCTTAGGCTTTAATCAAAAGACTAATTAATCAACCTAAATTTGAGAATCTATAGGTTCGAAAATTTAGTCTATTACCTTGTGAGTTTTTGTTTACACGAAAATTCACATCACTTATTCCCACTTATTCTTAAAAGAAATAATAATCTAAGAGGTCTAACATCCTTAAAACGATAACAATACTAGACAATATAACTTTCACCTAAATTTGTATTCCTAAACAACATATTCTCACATATTGGTATTATCACGCTTGTCCCTAGCTAGATATAACATATTTTTAGGTGTAAATTTTGGATCATTCTTGACATATTCTTCCGCATCATCCTCTAATCTTCCTCAATATCTTCATCCATATCCTCCTCGGGATAGAATCCCTTCTCTTCTTCTTCCTCAGAATCAATCACCAAATCCACATACATTGTTATCACCGGGTCTGTATCCTGAATCTCATAGCAGGAACTATCCTTCGACTCATGACCTAAAGAACCTGAAGCAGCTTCATTTTCAGCCACCACAACATCTTCCTGGTTACTAAGGGACTTGTAGGGGTGGGGACGTCTCACCTGAATTAGTCTTTAGAAACTCCTGTTCCTTCTTATCAATGTAGTCTTCTAAATACCTCCACTCACAACTCCATTGACTATTTCGGTCCCTATGCTTAGTATAATTTGGAAGTCTTCCAAGAAAGTAGAAATCATCGAACTTCACATTTATCTCCAAGTAAGGCAGACGGTCTGGCAAACAACTAACCATCAAGGTAGACACACAATCAGGTTGATCCCACTCCTTTTGGTTCAGCACCAAACTCATGTACGATTGTACAAACAATAGAAACTAATCTTCCACAGATACTGAGGTGGACTCTCATACTCCTTTTTTCTCCAAAGTTCCCCACTGGGTATCCTTACTAGGTAAATGATCCAACATCCTGCAACGACAACACTTAGAATTAATAGGCCATCATTTCCAAAGCACAAACAAAACTAAATAAACAGTTTCACAACAAGATAAAGTTTGGTGACTAACAAACAATTTCTTCTACACATAACTAGCCACATAAACAACACACTTTTAAAATATTCACATAAATGCATGAAGGTAAAGTTAAAGTGTATCCTACATGCCCAAAGTTCCTACCCAATCTCACCACATGTTATAAAAGCAATAACACATAATAACATACATTAACTCCTTGCATACCTTCACATGTAAGTAAACAAAACTTTTCTTTTTCAAAAATCCCTATTTCTAGAAATTACTATTTTACAAAAAAAAAAAAAAATTCACCTATTTCCAAATTTCCTTAAAAAGAAAATGATTAAATACATAAATAATAAATTAATTACCTATCTATTTGTAGAAGCCATTATCAAACCTTCGAAGTTATCACCTTGTTTCGTATCATCCTCCTCTTTTTCAAAAGAGTTTGTCCTCAAACCTCAAAGTTGATCATTAGCAACATAAGGAGACAAATCACCAATGTTGAATGTAGCATGCACACCATATTCACCTTGCAATTCGAGTTTATATGCATTGTCCCCTATCTTGCTCACGATTTTGAATGGTCCATCACACCTAGGCATTAGCTTGTTCTTCCTTTGATTAGGAAACCTTTCCTTCCTTAAATGTAACCATACCAAGTCACCTTCCTTGTATGTGTGTTTGACTTTATGTTTGTTAGCTCTTGTCTTGTAGATATCATTCACATGCTCAATTCTTGCTCTAACCTGCGCATGTAACTTCTGCATATATTCAACTTTAGCTAAAGCATCTTTATGAACGAGCTCACCTTTGGGAATAGCCACGAAATCAATTGGTAGCTTGGGATTGACTCCGTAAACAACTTCAAAAGGTGAAAGCTTAGTTGCATATGTAGGTGAACGATTATAAGCAAACTCTGCATGAGCTAACTTCAAGTCCCAATCCTTTTGTGTCTTTCTTACCAATCCACGAAGTAGAACACCTAGGGTTCTATTTGTGACTTCAGTTTGACCATCTGTTTGTGGATGATAAGAAGTACTGAAGAGTAGTTTCGTGCCAATCAAACGCCACAATGATTTCCAGAAATAACTCATGAATTTCGTGTCCGTGTCACTTAAAATTGTTTTTGGCACCCCATGTAACCTAACAATGTCTCGAAAATACAATTCTGCAACATTCACAACATCATCAGTCTTGTGACCAGGTATGAAATGAGCCATCTTTGAGAACCTGTTAACCACAACCATTATAGCATCCTTTTGCCTTGCAGTTCTAGGCAAACCAACTATAAAATCCATAGAAATATCATCCCAAGGGGCTTCTGGAACTGGCAATGGTGGGTAGAATCCCTGATGGAAGGATGCCTTGGCTTTCTGACAAACATCACACTGTGAGATTACTGCTTCAACATCTGCAATCATTCTAGGCCAATAGAAATGTTCTTGCAACATTGTCAATGTTTTTGTAATACCAAAATGACCTGCAATTCCACCCTCATGCGCCTCTTTAATGAGCAATTCACGAATACTGCACTTAGGGATGCAAAGTAGATTCCCTTTGAATAAGAATCCATCATGTAGCACATAAGACCCCATTGATCTCTTCGTAAGTTGTGAATAGATAGGACCAAAATCTCCATCTTGCTCGTAATACTGTGTAATTAACTCCAAACCAAGCAATTTGAAATTAAGAACACCAATTAAAGCATACCTCCTTGATAGAGCATCAACAACCACATTAGATTTGCCTTCTTTGTACTTTGATGAAAAGTGAAAAGACTACAAAAATTCAACCCACTTAGCATGTCTTGGATTGAGTTTATGTTGGCCATTGATATGCTTCAGAGCCTCATGATCAGAAAGCAATACAAAGTGACTTGGTCGCAGATAATGACTCCAGTGATCCAATGCTCGAACAATAGCATAGAATTCCTTGTCATTGGTAGAGTAGTTCAACCTTGCTCCATTCTATTTCTTACTGAAATAAGCTATAGGCCGCTTACTTCGAACCAACAGTGCACTAATCCCCACACCACTAGCATCTGTCTCAACTTCAAAAGGTTTTGAAAAGTCTGGTAAGGCTAAAATAGGAGCTTGACAAAGCAATTTCTTCACTAATTCGAATGCCTTTTGCGCATCTTTAGTCCATTTTAACTTCTCTTTATTCTTCTTAATACACTCGGTCATAGGAGCTACTACAAAAGAGAAATTTTTTACAAATCTTCTATAGAAAGAAGCTAAACCATGAAAAGCACGCACCTCAGTCAAAGATTTCGGAACTGGCCATGATTTAATAGCTTCTACTTTCGAAAGATCAACTTAAACACCATCCTTAAAAACAATGTAACCTAGAAATGTCACACTAGTGACCATGAACAAGCAATTTTCGAGCTTAGCATACAACTTCTGCTTCCTCAAAGTTTCGAACACTTCTCTTAGATGCTGCAGATGATCTTCCACACTTGCACTATACACCATTATATCATCCAAATAGACAACCACAAACTTCTCAATGAAAGGTTTCAAATCATCAATCTCATAAAAGTACTAGGGGCGTTAGTAAGACCAAAAGGCATAACTAACCATTCATAGAGTCCTAGTTTAGTTTTGAATCCTGTTTTCCACTCATCACCCTCTTTCATTCGAATTTGATGGTAACCACTCCTCAAATCAATCTTAGTAAACACTTGTGAGCCAAACAATTCATCCAATAAATCATCTAAACGAGGAATAGGAAACCTGTATTTGATGGTGATGTTGTTCACAGCTCTAAAATCAATGCACATTCTTCATGATCCATCCTTCTTAGGAACAATCAATGTTGGTACTGCACATGGACTCATAGTCTCCCAGACATACCCTGTTGCCATCAGTTCTTCAACCTGGCGCTGAATCTCTTTAGTTTCTTCTGGATTGCACCTGTAAGCTGGTTTATTAGGAATCTGAGCTCCAGGAACCAAGTCAATCTGATGTTCAATTCCTCTGATGGGTGGAATCCAACCCTGGTGGCAATTCATCAGGAAATATGTCTTGAAATTCGTGCAATAAGGGGCGCAACTCACGAGGGATGCTCGTTGCTTGCTCTTGCACTTCCTTAACCATTAACACATAGAACTTCTCACAATTCTACACCTCTTGCACCATGGCTTTCTCATCAATCAACAAAACACCCTTTTTATTGCTCACGTCCTTCGAAAATTTTGAGCCTTCTAAAGGTTTCAACGCAACTGGTTTCCCTTGTGCCTGTTTTCTAATGATGTATATATTTGTTCTACCATCAAACTGTACAAATCTATCATACTGCCACGGTCTTCCAAGCAATATATGGCACACATCCATAGAACATTAATCACAAAGCACTTGATCATCGAAATTTCCAATCTTAAAACTAACCAGAGCTTGTTTATTCACCTTGACATCACTTGTGTTACTGAGCCAATGTAACTTGTAAGGTTGAGGATGTTCAGTGGTAGGAATCTCCAGTTTGTTGATCAATATAGTAGAGACCACATTAGTGCAACTACCTAAATCAATTATTAGATCACACAATCTTCCTAGAACATTGCACCTGGTGATGAAAATCTTATCCCATTGGTTCTCTGCAGGTGGCGCAACTTTAGATTGCAATACCCTTCGGAGAACTAAACTCTGGCCATTCTCCTCAGGAGTAATTTCTTCGATTTCCTCTTTCTGTGTATCATAATTCACGCCATCTTCTTGTTGTTGACGTTTATTCTTCTCTTCTTCAAAGTTTTCATCATCTGCCCAATTTCGAGCAGTATGAACTCTTGAATAGGGACAATTCTTTTGGATATGACCTTGACCTTTGCGCTTGAAGCATGTACGTTGATCAGGGTTTGGAGGCTTAGTAGCAGAGCCTTTATCCTTGATATATAGAGGAGGTTTCGAAGTGGAATCGAAATTTTGTTTATAAGGAACAACGACGCCTTCCTTCTTCACAAAGGGTTTCGAAAAAGTAACTGTTTTTTTCTAAAATTGCTTCTCAACCCTAGATGTAACCTTGCAAACTTCATCAAAAGTCCTGTAAGGTTGTAATTCCACCTTTTCTCTTATTTTTTCATCTAGGCCAGCAACATAACGAGCAACTTGATGATCCTCCTTTTCTTCTAGATCGCAGATGGTGATCAAGTTGAGGAATTCAGATGTATATTCTACAACTGATTTTCGATCTTGCTTTAAAGTATGCATCTTTATAAAGTTGCCTTGCTCGTAATCCTGAGGAATAAAACGTCTCCTCATCTCCTTCTTCAGTTTCGTCCAAGTGGATACTTTAGACTTCCCATCCTTCTTTCTTTTCCTTTGCATACCTTCAAGCCATAAAGTAGCTAAGCCAATCAACTTTAGTTCTGCAATCTTATATGATTTTCGATCATCATACTCCTTATACATGAAAATTCGTTCAATTCTTCTTAGCCAATCCAGGAACTTTTCAGGATCCAAACTTCCACTAAATTCAGAAATATCTAGTTTAAGATTGCGATCATCATCCTTAGGCCTATCCTTCTTTTTGCGCCTACTCATAGGTTCTTCATTACTAGAACTTGATGAGTATTGCTTTGTTTGTTTACGTGCACTTCTTGAGCTTGCTTGCTCATCATCAGGACTAGAATTCGACTCCCCTTTACTTCCACCCTTGGACTTGCTAGGTGACTTCAATTTTTCGGCAAAATCTTTCATGGTGGCCTCAAACATAGCCTTCAACTCATCTATGTCCTTGCTCAATTCTTCAGTAGTAAACTTAGGAGTATTCACTTCATCAGGTGACATGATTGCCCTTGTTTCAACAATGAGATTATGCCAATAACCTTGAGGATTAATGTCCTCTCAACGAGAGCACCAAAAGTTGATGTGAATGTTGATGAAAAGAAATCGCCACTCACAATGAAAGAAACCTAGTTCAGTTTTCTCTTAAGCCAAGCACCAAGAAAAACGATCTAGGTCGAATACTTTTGTGAATTGATTAAAGCTATGCACCCTCAATTCTTAAAAGGAAAAATTCATACAACTAATCCCAACTATGGGCGTTCACCTAATAGAAGTCCGAACTTTGATTAATCCAAAAATGGACCCAACTTTCATACCCATTTTCCATTTTTGTACCCTCTTAAATTTTAACTTGTAAAATCAAGTAAATCTTGCTAATTATCCGGTTTTTGCTTAAGCATGACCACCCGAAACCACCACCACAACCATCCCTTCCACCCGAAACCTCCAAATGTTAAGAAAAAACCGGATAATTAACAAGATTTACTTGATTTTACTGGTTAAATTCAGGAGGGTCCAAAATTGGAAAATGAGCATGAAAGTTGGGTCCATTTTTGGATTAATCAAAGTTCGGTCTTTTATTAGGTGAACGCCATAATTGGGATTATTTTTATGAATTTTTCCTTCTTAAAATTATCCTCACAAGAGTCTAAAGCCTAAGCACCAACTCTCAATGTGTTCGAAATTTCCTCACACTCGAAAATTTCCCACACCTTCGGTTTTGTGTTTGTTTTGTAGAAAACAAATAAAACTTAAACATTAATGTTTATTGAATTCACTAATCTCAATTTTTACAAACTAATGTTGAGATTATTTATAGGCAAAATTATCAACAAAATCCTATCAAAACTAAGCTAAAAACACACGCACAACATAGCTAAAATCATCCTAATCTAGTGACTCATCCATGACTCACAAGATAAGAATGCCACATCATCACTGCATGTCATGCAACTTGCTAACAAATCCTAACAAACTATATCTAAACAAAAAATATCCTAACAAACTTACTCATACCTTGCTAATCAAGATAATCAAAAAATTACAACCAGAATTACACAAAAATATGATCTAACCAAAGCCATGGAAGATCGTCCAAATTGACGCCACACGCAATTCTTCAAGATTTGCGCAATTTCGGTGTTTTTCTTCAAATCTTCAAGAAACCTTTCAAGATTCAATCTTTTAATCAAGAAACCTTCAAGAATTCATTATCCATGTGTATAAGGCTGTAAATGAAGATTAAGACACTTCAAGAAATAAAAGACTCAATGCCTAAAATGAGAAAACCCTATCAAGTGAAATAGGATAAAAACTCATAGGCAAAAACCAACTTATTCCCCTAATTCCGCCATTCTTTTCTTTGCTTCAAATGATCAAGTACCTTTGTGTGTCACCATACACACCCATGATGATGTCTTTGAAGACCCCAAAAGCCTTGAATCTCCATAAGCCATTATTTCCTCCATACTTGCATCATTTGTAGAAGCCATTATCAAACCTTCGAAGTTATCACCTTGTTTCGTATCAACCGTCATTTCAGCTAAGGCTATTATCAAAATACTATATCGAATGTATTCTTACTTTTAAAACAGTGTAGAACCCAAAAGAACTTTAAAAACAAATCCAAATAAAACTTTATTACAACTTGGAACCGAAACAACGTCCCTTTAAATCCAACTAAACTTTTAAAACTCTAAAACAACTAAACCAAAGGTCAATAACAAAAAGTAAACAACATGCCCAACACAAGTAAACAGAAACAACAACAGCAAGCGCTTAACGCTCAATCCCAGCATGATTGACTCTGCCCACCTTTACATGTTGCTTTCTCTTTATTCTAGACTACTAATCGCTATCGAAATGGGTCGTCGTAGGGCCAAGTCAAATACAAAGCGATGCACACAAAACACACAATCAGCAAAGCTGAGTACATAAACACTGAACACTATGCACAACTAACATGAACAACCTAAGCATAAGCATAAACAACATATCACCTTACCTTTATGACAACCATGTACTTGTACATAGACACATCAGCATTATAACTTACTTATGATTTTTAATTGTGGATTTTGCAACGAACAGTTTCCTTCTCAACAATCGCCCTAATGGGCACAAACTTGGGAGCAACTCCAAGAAGGTATTACCTATGTCACTTGAAGTAAGGGAATTCCATCGCATTTATAATTATTGAAGAGTACAACGTCTATTACCCCGATTAGAAGTTATAGATTACTATTCTCATCACTCCCCCCATTTTCATACTCAAGATATACACATTCAAAGAGTTTTGGTGCTATTCCTCTTTCACTTTACATGATTATCAGTTTTAACAATTGTTATGACTCCCATAAAATCACACATGAACATTCAAGGCAAACAAAGCATCATATACCATATTAATTATCTTGATTATCACGTGATTCTAATATTAAATTCTTGGTTCTTTATTTATTAAACCTTCCTTTACCACACATAAACTGTGAGTGGCTAACGATTTGCTCATTAAACTTGCTACTAAACAAGTGAATAAACATTCACTAACTACCTTTCTTGTTGCTCAAGTTATTAATCAACTTAATTGCTCTTCCTTACTTATTCACTACTAGTCAAATTCTTTCAAAATAGTTAACATTCCAATATCAATGATGTAATAACAATGCTATGAAAACATAATGTAAAACATGGTAATCAATACATACTTTTCATGTAATCATGCCAATAAACCTTCTCATGCAAGTCAATTCAAGTCAACACATGATTAACTTTCCATACCACAAATTCTAGCATGAAGCTTAAACTACTCCAGCGTGAATCCTAGTTACATGAACGCCTTTAGTACTTATGTATCTTGTGTTATAACGATGCTCCGCCACTACTCCTAGAAATGGCTTAGTTCGAAGCTTCCTATAAAGGAAAATTGAAACTAAATAAAAATTTCATTGACTAAATTCTACAACAATTCTAAATTGATTTTTTATGATGAATACTCATCCAAAACCTTCTCTATATGGGATCTTTTCAATCCCATACTTTATTTTATAGTTTTCTTTTCAAAACACTTGATTTTCAATATTTTTCCAAAAATGGCAGCTTTTAAAAATATTTTAAAACTCCTTTAAACCTTTTTAAACCTCATGTTATGACCTTAAAACAACTTATTTAGTTCTCAGATCATCTTATAATAGTTTCATGTATTTAAAACACTTATAGAATAATTTAGCCTGAATCTACTACCTCTATTATTTTAATTAATATCTTTAATAAAATTACAACAACTTTAAATTACTTAAAAACTATTTAACAACCTTTAAACTCCAGAATTCATGCATACAACACTTTAACAATAACATATTCGCATTATGCTTTTATTTCATGCACTAAAACTTATTTTCCATACTTAAAAACATGATCATATTATTATTACTACTTTCTATTCATACTTTAAAATTTTGACAACAATATTAATTGACTTCAAAACCTCTAAAAACATTTCTAAACTTCTTAAAATCATCATAAATTAGTTATATAACGATTTATGATCATAATATGAAAGTTTAAAGCATTAAGTTCATAAAACCAACAAGTTTTCATAAACTCTCAAAAACCCAAATTTTATTATTTCACAAAGAACTTATAAACATAATTATAAATTCTAAAACATCACTATAAATCATGAAACATGCTTAGAAACATATTTATAAAAATAAATTTAACAACACTGAATTGAAATAAAAAGGGGAAGGAATTTTTTTAATAATACCCAAAAACAAGGAGGAAGGACAGAGAGATGGTGGTTGGTGGCTGCTGCTGCAGCTGTCGGTGACTTGGTCCGGCGAGGGGCTGCCCTCTAGGGGTGTACAAAACTGGATACCGGCATACTTTTCATCCGGAAAACCGGATATTCGAAATAGAAAATTTTTATTTCGTATCCGATCCCTTTCGTAAAAAAATAGAATTCCAGAATTACGGATATCCGAAAAATCCGGATCAGAAGACCGGAATTCCGGTTCCGAATTTTTTAATCAAATCTCTTCTAGGTACTTCTTTATTCTTCTAAAAAAATCGGTTCGGAAAACCAAAAACCCGATATCCGGTTTTTGTTTTCCTTAAAAATCCGAAATCCGAAATTTTAAAATTCCATTCCGGTACCAATCCGAATATCTGGATTTTCAGAATGGAAATTCGGAATCTAATTTTTTGCACACCCCTACTGCCCATGATGAGTGGGTGGCCGGCGAGGGTGGCCTAGGGTTTCGGTTTTGGGGTTTGAAGATCTTTTTTTCTACTTTATTTTTTTGAAATCCTAAATCATCCAAACCCAATTAAATTTGAAAATTTCTGATTCAAACGGGTATTTATCTACCCAAATTAGGTTTAGATGAAATTACGAAAATACCTTTAATGATTGAAATTACTTTTGTGCCCTTGTTTTAAAACAAATAAGGAAAGCTTTTAAAACTAAATTGGAAACTTCATTAAATATTCCATAAAAATTAAAGTGACATAAAATAACTTATAAACATTATAAATAACGTGAAAATAATTGTTTAACTTATTAATTGTTAAATTTATCTCTTTAATTAATTTATTTAACATTATTTTTCACCAAAAATACCGAAAATATACTAAATAATTATAAAATTAAATTAACAAGATATATGAAAATACGAGGTATTACATGATGCTTGTTTAAGAACTTAAATTAATAATAATAGTAATAATAATAATAATAATAATAATAATAATAATAATAATTATTATTATTATTATTATTATTATTATTATTATTATTATTATTATTATTATTATTATTATTATTATTATTATATTATTATTATTATTATTATCATTATTATTATTATTATTATTATTATTATTTTGTGCTTAGGAGATTAATTAATTACTTAATTTTGTTTAACGGAGGTTTAGAAGATATTTTTGGAGACGGAAAGTAGAGAGAGAAAGAAAGAGGTTTTATGAATTACAAGGTGAGTTTCACGAAATTCGAGATGTTAGAAATTGCTGGACAAGGAACTTATTTATAGGTGAAAAGTCGAAAATTGGAGCGTATTATTACTCTTGTTCGTTGCCATATTTATGAAAACTGACCCCTTGTGCGTATGTACGCACCATGTGTGCATATACGCACAAGGGATGTGAATTTATAACTTCCACATTCCGATATTCACTTTCATAATTCGTTTTTATAAGCTTAAAGTTGCCTACTTCATGCAAAACCTTCAAAACATTCTAGAACCTTCGTTGTACCTGGCCCTATTTGTGCGCTTAACTTATTTTCTAAGTTTTCAAAAATAAAACGGAAGTAATAAAGTAAAATAGAATTAAATAATAAATAAACTAAAAAAATTAAAGTAAAATTAAATATTGGAATGAAATAAAATAAAATAAATTAAATTAAATCAAAATAAAATACAATAAAAATCATTGATAATAATCTCAGCGCATTTTGGCTATCGGAACTCATCATCGGCTAATTTAAGTATGGTGTGACAATGAATTTAAGTCTTTTCTCAAGCAACCAATTTTAGAAGTTGGACCTGTTGCGATACGGTACACTTTAATCATCGGCCTTTAGGTGGGCACAAATGTAAATATCTACAACTATTATGATGAATTAGTTTTTGATTGTTATATTGAAACGTATTTCAGTTAGAACAACTTTTTTCATATAATTAAAAAATTTGGAATTGTTTCGTTCATTTTAAAACCGCATCTTGTGCATTATTTGTTCTTAGCAAATTTAAACTTAACGTCCTATTAGCTACAAAAGTAGCAGATGGGCATTTGATACAATACAAATTTTAAATGAGGGTACATTGTGCATTTTTTCAACTATAAGGGTACCCCATGCAACTTGGTAAACTTCAGGGTACATGGTGAAAAGGCCGTAAAATTACCTTGAAATGAAATTAAGATTGATATTACCAGTTTTAAAATGATATAACACCCTGTAATTTCCTAACTTCCTACTTTATATTTTTCTGGAAAAAAATAGTATAAATATTAAAGAATTATAATTATTAAAACTTCTAAATACGGAAAAACCAAAGTATTACCGCCACCGTGATAACGGCTAAGGCATTTATCAAAGTAATACAGAAGAAGTCTTAAAACTAAAAACCAAATTAAAACTAAACTTCAAAACCATCTCAAAATAAAAATCAACTTTAAACTTTATTACACTTCGGAACCATAATAATGACCCTTAAAAACCAAACTAAAATCTTTAAAAATAAAACAACATTCAAATAAACGTTAGTACTTCATAAGCAAAATAATTAAAGCTACAAAACACAACAAGCGCTCTCACTCCAGCCCATCATGAAATGACATATGCCCACTTGTACCTGAAGTTTTTATTATACTAGACAACTACTCACCAACAAGTGGGTCATTGTAGGGTCAAGTCCAAGACAAAGCCATTCACACAAAACAAACAGTCAGCAAAGCTAAGTACATAATTACTAAAGACTATACAACAAAACAACATGAAATAAAACATACACACATCTTACCTTTGACAACCTTTAAACTGTGCATAGACTCAACAAATTAATTGCTATATTTAAACTTGTGGATTCTGCATCGAACGGGTTTCCTTCTTAAAAATCGTCCTATTAGGCACCAACTTGGGAGCAACTCCAAGAAGGTATTACTATGTCACATAAAGTGACGGAATTCCAGCGCATTATAAATATAAAAGAGTACAACGTCTTGTACTCCAATTAGAAGTCATAGATCACTGTTCCATACGACTTTCCCCATTGTTCATACTCAAGGTATATATGTTTCAAGAGTTTTGATGCGAATCCTCTTACACTTTACGTGATTAACCGGTTTAACAATGTTATGACTCACATTCAACATCACACGAAAACATGCATCCCATCAAGCAAGCCATATTAGTTATCTTCAATTTAATTAAGGTGATTGAAAATTAATCATATCTGTGTCCTTTAATTAAACTGAACTTCCTTTACCACACATTAACTGTGAGTGGCTAAATATTTACTTCCTCGTTGACAACCCATTAAACTGTGAGTGGCAACATGTATAAAATAATTACTCATAACTCCTTTTAATCATGTGAATAAAAATTCACAACTAGCTTTCTTGTTGATTAAATAACTAACCAACTTAAAAATAACTCCCTTTCTTTATTAATAACCTTTTGGCCAAACTAAACTGACGATAACATCCCAATTCAATCTTATAAAAATTTATATTGCTATTTAACATGGAATGTCAACATGCTATAAAATCATGCTTCTAATAAAACTTGTCATGCACATAAATTCATGATTCAAACAAGCATAACAATCTTTCATATCATAAAGAAATCATCCAAGCATGAATTCTAATTCTTATGTTTGTCTTTAGTACTTACGTACCTTGTGATATAGTGGTGCTCCGCCACAACTTCTAAAAGTTGACTAAGTCAAAGTCTCGTACATAAAGAAAACCGAAACTAAATTAAAACCTTGTTGACTAAGTTCTACAACAACTCTAAACCGACTTTTACATTGGAAACTTGTCCAAAACGTTCCTTATACGGTATCTACTCAATTCCATACTACACTTTAATTTTCTATTGTATGATTACTTGGTTTTCGGAACTTATTTATGCTTTATAAAACCTTAATATAAATTTTATGCCACTTTAGAAAAGTGGACAGCAATTTAAAATTACCAAATCTCCTTGAAAAACTTCAAAAATAACATAAATCAATCATACAATGTATTACTTAATTTATATGATCAAGTCATGCTAATTACATACTTTAAAAGCCTAACTATTCACTTTATAAAATCTGGATAGCATGTTAAACATAATTAAAATCACTTTTAAACTTCATGAAACTTACTAAAAATTATATGTAACATCATAGAATTAATATGTGATCATGCTAGCGTAATATAAACACTTAAAACTTATTTTAACTTGTTTTTATAAAAATTTCAGATTTTAATTAATTAACTTAAAGTCATGAAAAACACATAAAAACATCATAAATTCATGGCAAAACTCTTCTACAATCAACTAATATAATTATGAAACCAATCTATGCTTTAGAATAATTTTTCGTAAGCCAAAACATGTTCATGATATTTATTCTATTGAATTTAATGATTTCAAAATTTGGACAGCAGTTTATTTTATATTCAAAGCTTTTAAAAAATCAAACTAAACTTCATAAAATCATCATAAATTCACTCAACCACAATTCATGATCATTATATTGAAGTTTAAGTCATAAATACTCATATAAATCAAAACTTTCATACTTTATAAACCTTAATCTAAAATTTCATGAACAACAAATTAATTCATGCCTTAAAACAAATCATAACTTTATTAAAACATGATTGAAACTTATAAAATCATGATTAAACATAATTATGAACATGAATTTGCAAGATTGAATCAAAAAGAAAGAAGGAGAATTTTTTTATAGGTCCGAAATTACTGAAATAAGGGGGAGGTGCGAGGTGGCCGGCGGTGGCGCAAGGTGGCGCGAGCCTCGAGGCATGAATCTCGAGGCACGAGCTCCCCAAAAAAACTATCTATCTCTCTCTCTCTTTTCTTTTTTTTTTTACGAAGACTGAAGTATATATTTTTTTTTTCCGGAAATTCCCTCTCCCCCCTTTTCTTTTCTATCCCTAGATTTTTTGAATCCTAATGATAACTATGATGAATGAAATATGAAAATTTGGGTTTTAAAGGGTATTAATAGGCCCCTAAATAGGATTTGGAAAAGCCCGTACTTATCCTAACAAGTGAAAATTACCTTTAGGCCCTTGCCTCAAAATAAATTAGGAAACTCTTGAAAATTCTATTTTTAGAAACCTTTTAAAATATTTTACTAAACATAAAATATTATATATAAACACAAATAATTATTTTTAATTAAAGCTTATTTTGTATTATATATCTATATATTTTATTATTTTTTTTTTATTATTTTTTTCATTTAATATTCCTATTGAACATAATTTTTCAATAAAAATATTAAAATTATACGAATTAAATACAAAAATACTTCCTTAAAATACATGGAAATGTGGGGTATTAATTACAGTCTACCCCCTTAAAAGAAGTTTCGTCCCAAAACCTTGTGTAGAATAGTGTATGGAATTTGAATAGAGACTACATTTACTATAAACTTTCTTATTGTAATACTATATTGTTGTAGACCTTAGACACTTACTTGACAACTTTTTAACTCTTACTTAGAAGTCGCAAAAACATATAAAAACTTGCAAAATTGAGGGTAAAACATGCGAAAAATAGGTCGCTTTCTACCCGCCTTAAAAATCGAGTTACGTCCCCGTAACTCTGCTTACTAACCTGAAATAGCTCTGGGTACTTTTATCTCATCATATCTTCAGCTTCCCAAGTAGCTTCTTCGATTTCTTGGTTAGACCACAACACCTTTACTATTTTGACTCTTTTTCTACGAATATCCCTGACTATACTATCTTGGATCTTAATTGGCCTCTCTTCATAGGTCAAACTTTGGACTAACTCTATTGTTTCAGGCTGTAACACATGTGACTCATCCGGAATATACTTCCTTAGTTGAGACACATGAAAGACATTGTGAACCTTACTCAACTCCATTGGTAATGCTAACTTATAGGCTACTTTTCCAACCCTTTGCAAGATTTCATCGGGTCCTATGTATTTTGGGTTTAATTTTCCCTTCTTTCCGAGCCTCACTACTCCTTTCATTGGTTATGACTTAAGTAACACCTTGTCGCCAACTTCAAACACAACTTCTTGGAGTTTTTGGTCCGCATAGGAATTTTGTCTATCTCGTGCTATCTGAATCTTTGCATGTATTACTCTAATTTTCTCTGTGGTTTCGTCCATTGATTGAGGTCATGGAATCACTGTCTCACTGATGTCATTCCAACACAAGGGGCTTCTACACTTGCTTCCGTATAAAGCCTCAAAAGGTGTCATGCCAATACTTGCATGGTAACTATTGTTGTATGAAAACTCAATGGGATCCAAGTGATCCTCCCAATTCCCTTGAAAATCCATTACACAAGCTCTTAGTATGTCCTCTAAGGTTTGTATGGTTTTCTCTGTTTGTCAATCAGTTGTTAGATGGAAAGCTGTACTGATCTTCAAGTCTGTACCAAAGTTCTCCTGGACACTTTTCCCGAATTTCGAAAGAAACCTAGAATCCCTATCTAACACGATATCCTTTGGAACTCCATGTAGCCTCACAACATGTTTTAGTAAGCCTTTGCAAGTTGTTCCATTCTCCAAGTCTCTTTCATGGGTATAAACAACGCTGATTTAGTAAGCCTATCCACCACAACACATATGGTATCATTTTAATTCTTCGACTTTGGCAAAAAAGTCACAAAGTCCATTGATATGCAATCCCATTTCCATCCTGGTATTTCAAGTGGTTGGACCTCTCCTTGTGGTCCTTATACAGCTTCTTGCCTCTAAGATGCACTAAATACGGGGTATTATGACCCTCCTCCATGATTCTTTGTTTCAAATCCTCACATTGTTGTGGTACACACCACCTTCCTTTATACCTTAAACTTCCATCCTCATGAATCTCACATCCCCCTCTTGGTTCTTCTTAATTTTTTCAAATATTGTTGGTTGGATACTATGATTACAAAGAATTATTTCCAACTCTCCTTCCTTAACTATTTTCAAGCTCAATCATTCTATATCCTTACATAGTTCATTACCAACCACCAAGTTATTCACTCCATGTCTCGTTTTACGACTTAAGGCATCTTTCACCACATTGGCCTTCCTTTCATGGTATTGAATATCCAAGTCATAATCCTAGATCAACTCAAGCCATCTCCTTTGTCTCATGTTTAAATCCTTTTGGTTGAAAAAGTACTTTAAACTCTTGTATGGTTTGCCTCGTATGGTTTCAATTGCCTTGAAGCATATGCAATCACTTTTCTATTTTGCATTAACAGACATCCCAAACCATTTTTAGAAGCATACCACTATACACAACATAAGAGTCACTTCCATCCGGCAAAGTCAGCACTGGAGCTGTAGTCAAACGCTCCTTTAAGGTCTGAAATGCCTCTTCACACATATCATTCCAGTCAAAGTTGTAGT
Source organism: Suaeda aralocaspica (assembly GCA_016808085.1). Lineage (NCBI taxonomy): Eukaryota > Viridiplantae > Streptophyta > Magnoliopsida > Caryophyllales > Amaranthaceae > Suaeda > Suaeda aralocaspica. The sequence continues at coordinate 1,059,761 of PYUH01000034.1, read as the reverse complement.
CTTTCTTCATTAACGAGGTCATTGGTTTAGCAATCCTCGAAAAGTCCTTCCCAAACATCCTATAATAACCCGCTAACCCTATGAAACTCTGTCCATCCACATTCTTAGGTGTAGGCCACTCCTTAACTGCTTCAATCTTGGCTGGATCTACTTCAACTCCCTATTTAGACACTATATGCCCCGAAAATGCTACTTTCTCTAACTAGAACTCACATTTCGAGAACTTAGCATACAATTCATTCTCTTCTAATGTCATCAACATTGTCCTCAAATTTTCCACATGTTCTTCTTCACTCTTAGAGTTCACCAAAATGTCATCAATGAAAACAACCACAAAATTATCCAAAAATCGTTGGAAAATCATATTCATTAGATCCATGAAGATTGATGGCGCATTGGTTAACCCGAAAGGCATAATAGTGAACTCATAGTGCCCATATCTCGTACGAAATGCTGTTTTCGGTATATCCTCATTAGCAATCCTTAATTAATGCTATCCTGACCTCAAATCAATCTTTGAAAACACAGTGGCTCCTTTTAATTGATCAAACAAGTCATCAATTCTCGTAAATGATACTTATTTTTTATTGTCACTTTATTCAGCTCCCGATAGTCATTACATAACCTCAAACTCCAATCTTTCTTCTTCACAAACAATACTGGTGCTCCCCAAGGTGAAGCACTAAGCCTAATGTAACCTTTTTTCAACAACTCTTGTAATTGCTCCTTCAATTCACTCATTTCTGCAGGCTCCATACTATAGGGTGCTTTGAAAATAGGTGTTGTTCCTGGGACTAAGTCTATAGTAAAGTCAATTTCTCGTTTAGGTTGCATCCCCGGAATCTCCTCCGGAAATACGTCAAGAAAGTCCCTTACTACCTCAATATCCTCGGGCTTAGCAGTCTCAACAAGATCCACATCTCTCACACTACAAAGGTAATTGGGAAAACCTCTCTTCACAAACCTAGCAAACCTCAGCACTGACATTATTTTGTTGTATTTCGGTCTTCCTGCCCTCCAATAGCTCACCTTCTTACCCTTATTCATTAACGAGATCTTTTGTGGCTCACATAGAATCTCAGCCTTATGTTTACTCAACCAATCCATCCCTAGGATCAATTCTAGGTCACCTAAATCAAATTAAATTAGGTTAGCCTTAAACTCCACTCCCTTAATTTCAATAGGAACATCTTGAAATCTCTTTGAACACTGCACTTCTTGTCTTGAAGGTAACACTACTGACATATCTATTGCATCTACCATTCCCAACACAGGTTTTAGCTTTTCTAGAATCTTAGTGGATACAAAAGAATATGTTGCACCAGAATCAAACAAAACTTTAACATGAATAGAGTGAATAGAAAAAGTACCAGTAATAACATCCTTATTAGCATCAGCTTCATTTTGAGCCATCACATTCAACATGCAAGTATTTGTAGTCTTAGTTTGTCCTCCTCCATTCCCACTCCCATTCCTATTCTCGGCTTGAGGTGTCACCTTTCCTCCCATATTTCCTTGGAAACCCTTTTGCTGTCCCCTAGTTTGTCCCTCCTTTCCTTTGTTCTTAGAGAAACACTCATACTCACGGTGTCCAAGTTTGTTACACAACCGACAAGTCACTTGGTTCCCTGCACAGTCCTTTCCTGGGTGGTTGTAAGGACACTTCTCGCAATGATACACATGCCCTCCTTGACTAGCCATCTGAGCTCTATTCCCATTTCTAGAAGTAGGCTTCCCAAAGTTTCCCCTATTACCTTGGAAGTGTTGTTGAAATGAGGTTTCTTAAATCCACCATGACTTCCTTGTTGGTTGAAGTTTCCTCCACCATCCTTCCTCTTCTCCCTCGTCTCACCTTCCTTCTGTACCTCCTTCTTTTGGTCTATGGCATACAGGTGTGCAGTTCTACCATATAACTCATCCAAGGATTCAAAGATCTGTCCAGCTAATTGTGACTGAAGGTCTAAGGGTAACCCTCTTTCAAAATGACTATCCTTTAACCTCTCAGTTGCTACAGCCTCGGGAGACAGACATATCCCAATATTAAGCTTAGTCACTAGCCTTTAGAGTAGTACTCAGTGACAGACATACTTCCCATATTAAGCTCTAGAAACTCCTCAGCTTTCTATTTTTGAAGAAACACGGGATAAAACTTATTACGAATTTTCTCCTGAAACATATCCCAATTAAATCCTGGTAAAGCCCTTATTATAGCCTAATTTTTGACCACCATAGATCAGCTTCTCCTCTCAGATTATATACTGTATGGTTCACCTTAAGATCTTCTAGACACTCAATTGCCCCAAACAACTTATTAAACTCTCTCAACCATCCCTCTAGAATAGTTGGATTGTGCTCTCCTTGGTAAATGGGTGGCTTACTTTGAGAAATCTTCTTGAAAAGTTCCCCGACAGGGTCACTATCATTTCCATTTCCTCAGGCAGCTGACTGTTCAGCTAAAGTAGCTAATTGCCTTACTATTTCATTCAGCTGATTCTTGTTACGCTCAGCCATTCTATTTCTCCTGGAGAGGAAAAAACCTTTATGTTAAATTATGTCTAAATGTAAGTTAGAACAACATAAAATTATAACATTAAACACTTTCTCATTTCGTCTCACAAAAGAAGTTTCATTCTTTTAGAGCGTATGATTCACTTTGTTTTGATTGTTTACACAACCATTAAAATAAGAATAAAGCACATAAGAAATAAAAATAATTCCCTTGGTTCCATTCTACTTGAGACTTTATTTCAGAAAATAAATTTATTACTTAACTCCTCTTATCATTTCTTATGGCTCACCGCCACTTATTCAAACTAATGTAAACAATAATCTAAACTGTTCTACTAAACATCAGAAACATTAAACAATATTAGCCAAATCATATCTAAACAAAATCTCTAAACATTAACATTATCTTTCTTGTCCCTTGACATCACATATTTCTTTGGTATGAATTCGATCTGGATCATCTTTTGTATCAACTTCCATTTCTTCTTCTTCTTCTTCTTCTTCTTCTTCTTCTTCTTCTTCTTCCATTTCTTCCTCAGGATCTAACTCTTCTTCATCCTCTTCGGAATCGGTTACCAAGTCTACATACACTGGAATTACTGGATCTGGGTTCTAGATTTCATAACATGAACTGTCCCTTGACTCATCAGTCCTTCAATCAGTAGTAGTCTCCTTCACCATCATGTCTCCACTTCCTTGACTATCTTCTGAGCTTGGTGTGGGAAGGGTCTCATCCCTTACATTCATCTCCTGAGAATCCTTTTCTTTCCTAGCAATGTACCCTTCCAAGATTCTCCAATGACAACCCCATTGGCCAACTGCATCCTTATATTTAGAATAGTTCGGGAGTCCTCCAGCAAAGTGGAAATCGCTAAACTTTGCCTTGATTTCTAGATATGGCAAATGGTCGGGCAAGCACTTAACAATTAAGGCTGATACATGGTTGGGCTGATCCCATTGTGGCAACTTCAATGCAGTACTCTTATAGCAACAGTAAAACCGTATTTTCCAGACATACTGGGGTGGACTTTCGTAGTCTTTCTTCTCCAAGGTTCCTATTTGTGTGTCTTTGCTAGGCATACTATATGACAACCTGCACAAAACTTAATACTAATGGTCCATCCTTCCCAAAACAAAAAAACTAGCAGTTCTACAAAAGGGGTCTTGTGGCTAACATACAATTTCCTTTACACACAACTATTCACATAAGCAACACCTTAAAACATGAAGTTTAATGCATGAAATAACAGAAATAAAGTCTATCCTACATGCTCAAACTTCCTACCCAAGCTCACCGCATGGTATTAAAGCAATAACACATAATACATACCTGAATTCCTTGTATACCTGTACACATAATTTATTTTTCATAAATTTCCATTTTCGGGAATTACTATTTTTAGAAAAATTTCCATTTTAAAAAACTTTCCTAATTAAAAATTCCTCTTTCCAAAAATAAAACTTAGGATACCCCAAAAATAAAATTTATTTTATTTCATGATGTGTATTTTCGTATGAATTCAATAACACACAAAGGTAAAGACTAAACCCACGAATTTCTAAAGGCTAAGCCACCAAAATTGTTGAATTTAGGTTGATTAACTAGTCTTTGATTAAAGCCTAAGCACCCTCAAAGCCACTACTTGTTCCCGCACAAGAGTATAAAGGAATTTCCACCAACTCTCAAATTTTCGGAAGTAAACAAATAGAACTTTTATTCAATTCTCAAACCCTAAAATTACAAACTAATGTTGAGATTATTTATAACCATAATCATCAACAAAATCCTAACAAAACAAACTAAATCACACGCACAAAACGAAGGAAAATCGTCCCCCTTATTGACTCAACAATGACTCAAAATATAAGATTCCACATCAGCACTGCATGCCATTCTCATCTTGCTAACAAACTCTAACAAACTATATCTAAACAAGAAAATATCCTAACAAACTTTCTAATACCTTTCTAATCAAGATAATCAACAAATTACAACTAGATTTACACAGAGATTCAATCTACCCAAAATCCTAGAATCGTCAAAATTCACGCCACAAGCAATCTTCAAGATTTGCGCAATTTTTGATATTTTCTTCAAATTTTCAAGAAACCTTTCAATATTCAATCTTTTAATCAAGAAACCTTCAAGAAGTCATTTTCCATTTGTATAAGTCTATAAATGAAGATTAAGACCCTTCAAGAAAAGAAAGACTCAATGCCTAAAATGAGAAAAACCCTATCAAGCGAAATAATGGGATAGAAACTCATAGGCAAAACCAACTTATTCCCCTTGTCAACCTTATTGCCTTCATTTGCGTGCCACACCTAGGTATGCGTGACCATGCACACGCAAATTCCTACCCTGGATGCACCCATTACACTTGAGTCTCCATAAGCAATCAATTCCCCCATGGTTGCACCCTTGTCAGCAGCTTCAATCAAACCTTCGAAGTTGTGATCAATATTTGTATCATCCTCCCCTTCTTCAAAAGAGTTTGTCCTCAAACCTCGAATTTGATCATCAAAAACATGAGGAGTTAAATCACCAATGTTAAATGTAGCATGGACTCCATATTCGCCTGGCAATTCAAGCTGATAAGCATTGTCACCAATCTTCTTTAACACCTTGAATGGACCATCACTCCTAGGCATAAGCTTGTTTTTGCGTTTATTTGGAAATCTCTCCTTCCTTAGGTGTAGCCATACCAAGTCTCCCTCCTTGAATGAACGTTGATGACGATTCTTATTGGCACGAGCCTTGTATTGCTCATTCACCTTCTCAATCCTAGCCCTAACCTACGCATGAAGCTTCTGCATATACTCAATTTTTGCCAAAGCATCTTTGTGCATTAATTCACCATTTGGAATATCAATATGATCAATAGGCAACTTAGGATTCACCCCATAAAATACCTCAAATGGCGAGTGTTTAGTAGCAAAAGTAGGTAACCTATTGTAGGCAAACTCTGCATGTGCAAGCTTTAAGTCCCAATCTTTCTGTGTCTTACTCACCAAACCACGCAGCAAGACACCCAGTGTTCTATTTGTGACTTCTGTTTTCCCATCAGTTTGAGGATTATATGATGTACTAAAGAGTAGTTTCGTGCGAACAAGTTTCCACAGGGACTTCCAGATATAGCTCATAAATTCCGTAACTCTATCACTTACAATAGTGTTTGGAATTCCATGAAGCTTCACAATGTCTCTGAAATACAGGTCTGCAACATTCATAGCATCATCTGTTTTATGGCAAGGTGTAAAGTGAGCCATCTTCGAAAATCTATCTTCCACAACCATGATAGAATCCTTGCTTCTTGCAGTTCTAGGTAATCCCACAATAAAATCCATGGAGACATCTTCCCAAGGACCTTCAAGAACAAGCAATGGTGTGTAATGACCTTGATGAGAAGAAGCTTTTGACAATTGACAAATTGCACATTGAGATATGATAGCTTCAACATCAACAATCATCTTAGGCTAATAAAAGTGTTCTTGTAACATGTTTAGAGTTTTAGTAATGCCAAAATGCCTTGCTAACCCTCCACCATGCGCTTCTCTGACAATTAATTCTCTAATTGAACACTTAGGCACCCACAATTCATTATCTTTAAATAAAAACCCATCATGCATCACATAAGAGCCAATAGCACCTTTTCTCATTTGTTGCAATATAAGACCAAAATTGTCATCATGCTCATGCATAGTATGTTTTGATCATATCTAAACCAAGTAGCTTGCAATTCAACTCACTAATAAGAGCATACCTTCATGAGAGTGCATCTGCAACAACATTAGACTTGCATCGCTGGAATATTAACTATGCTACCTTCGTAGCGTTACAAACCTTGCTGCGCTGACTTTGTAGCGTCACAGAACTTGTAACGCTGCAGGGTCAGCGTGGGAAATCTTGTAGCGCTACGCCTGTAGCGTGGTACAAGTTCCAGCGCTCCATTTCTGTTGAAAAGAAGGAAAAAAAAAAAAAAAGAGCAGCGCTGGAAAGTTAACTACGCTACCTTCGTTGCATTACAAACCTTCCTGCGCTGACATTGTAGCGTCACATAGCTTGTAACGCTGCAGGGTCAGCGTGAGAAACCTTGTAGCGCAACGTCTGTAGCGCGGTAGAAGTTCCAGCAATCCATTTCAGTTGAAAAAAAAGGTCTAATTAATTCGTTCCACCTTTCCTTAAGCCGATTTGTTAGGTCTAACTCGACCTACGAACGGTTTGGGAAACGTGACCAAAAAATTTGAGACCCTAAAATCCGGGGCCTCTACAGTGGCGACTTCTCCGAGGACTAAAAGAGGGTGAGACATGAAAATTTTCTCTTAATCATACACTTATTATATTTAGAACAAATTGCATTTTTTAGACATATTGCATACATGCGACAAACACTTGGCTTCCATGTGTTTGAAACATGCCTTAGGATCACCATAATAACATTACATTTCGGGAAGGAACCCTTGACTTGGTGGGGCCCATGGTCTCTAAGCAACCAGGCAAAACGCAACCTTATTCCAACTACATCGACTCCAAGTTTCCCATGGTACTTGGAGGGGAGACACTCCATATCTAACGGTTATCACACCGCCAAGTGTTGGAGCACACTCCTTAGATGTAGGACACTTTGGATTGAACTTTAGAGCTTAACCCTAGAGGAAATAGAACCTTGGTTTAGGGAATCTCATTGCTTGCATTTCGATTTTTTTTTTATTCTTTTATTTTTTCATGATTCTATTTCCTTTTTTTTATGATTTTGGTTCCTTTTTTTCTTGATTTTGTTTCATTTTTTTACTTTCCTTTATGTTGTTATTTTATTCTTCATGTTGTNTTCTTTGATATCATTTGATTGCTTGGAAGATTTTTATGCACCAATATATTTGATTTAGTTAATAAAATATTGCAAAAGATATTATTAATCAAATCCTTGATCTTCTTAGGATTTAATTAATAGAATCTTTGATTAAATGGAAACTAACTTATACACTTAACATTTCTTAGAAAATTCAAATAATATTAACGATTTCAAAAATACTTTAACTTTTTCAGATTTTTAATATAATTCGAATCTTTTGGAAATATACTAAAGACTAACATGATACTTTCATTATTCACCAGCAAATTTAAATTGTATCAATCATTTCAAACATTCATTTGTTAAGATTATTGACATAATTTGAATATTTCGAGGATTTACTAATTCAACTCTTTTTTGTAGAATTTAATTAGTTTATTTTTGAATTCAAGTTGGAGCTGACAATCTCATTTTCCTTAATGAATGAAATTTTTTTTTTTTTTTTGTAAAAAAAAAAAAAAAAACAAAATTTTCGCCCATGATCTTTAATCCTCATAAGCATTAACAATAATTAACTTGATACTGGTTTTTTTTATTTAAACAAAAAAAAAGGTCTAAAAAACCTTTATTAGTTATATTCTTTAAATTAGAATATCATTAATGGTTTAGTTGTCTTTAGCTTAGCTTACAGACGCTCTTAGTATTAAATTAATCATTGTTAACACTACTTAATTATTTCTTTGTTTTTTCGAAAAATGGAAATAATTTTTTTTTTCTGAATGGCTTCACATTTTTTTATCGTAAAGGGCTGGTTCAACTCTTGGTGTCACGATCCAGATCAGTGTTTACAAAGGTTAGGTAGTGACGAGCAATCACCATTCATCTCAAATTCCTTAGAGGATATTTATGAAGATTTCGGGTTTATTACTCTAAATTCTCCAATTTGTTCCTCAAGTTCTATTCCGTCCTCTCAAAGTCTAAGTATGGGTGAAGAAGAAAATATGAATGCTACAATTAAGAGCCCATTAATCTTCTTTATTAAATTACGAGCACGTTACTCTTATAAATAAAATAATTAATCAAGAGCATTTCCACTTTTGATTATTAATTAAGAGCCCATTGCTCTTCTTTGTTAAATTAAGATAGAGCATGTTACTCTTATAAATAAAATAATTTAATCAAGAGCATTTTTTTTTTCACTTTTGATTATTAATTAAGAGCTCATTGCCCTTATAATTAAAACTATTCAAGAAGTATTTTTCTAGTTTTGATTAAGACTAATCAACTACACTCTCTAATTAAGAGCCTACTACTCTTTAAAATGTCAAAATACATGGGTCATGACATGAGTAATGAAAGTTTAAAAACAATTCTCAAATGATTGATGGAGCATTATACTTCATTTTAACATCATTAGGACAATCATTTGCCAAAAACACACATGTTTGATAAAAATAAGACCAAATATAAATTGTCACAAGCTTAAACATTCTTATGACTACAAATTGAATAAATTATACCAAATGTAAGAACAAATTTATTCCATAGTTCTCAAATTAAGCTTGGGATGAAAAAAATAATAATAAAATAAAAAAACATACAGCGAGTTCGCAATTCCAGTGCTAAAGCTGCAGCGCCACTTGGTTAACAACGCTACCACTCCAACCGCGCTACGCCCCAAGCGCTGGTAAGCCAACCTCGCTACCTGCACATCATATTTGAAACATCAACATTTGCAAATCAAACAACATTCACAGCACAGAAAATAGTAGCACGCTAACCTAAGGGCGTGACTAAAGGAGTCGCGTTGATAGGCTCAGTGCCGCGGGTCTTGCCGCGCTACCTCTTCAGCGTGGTTGCTGCAACTGCGCTACACAGCTGACGCTAGTTGTTGTGTTTTGCTGTATTGTTTTGCTTTAGATTTGATTTTGATGATGATCGTTTTCTCATATTTTATTCCAAATGTCCCAAAAGTGGATTACATTAGGATAAGGTGTTATCTCATGACCACCTTCTGAGCTTTTGTCAATATTTTCGGTAAATAAGCGAATTTACTCAAAATAGTAATAAATAAACGAATTTATTACATTTTTTTCAAAAATTTCAGTAAATAAGCGAATTTACTCAAAATAGTAATAAATAAACGGATTTATTACTTTTTCAAAATTTCAGTAAATAAGCGAATTTACTCGAAATAGTAATAAATAAACGAATTTATTATATTTTTTTAATAATTTTAGTAAATAAGCATATTTATTCAAAATAGTAATAAATAAACAAATTTATTACATTTTTTAAATGATTTCAGTAAATATGCGAATTTACTCAAAATAGTAATAAATAGACGAGTTTATTACATTTTTTTCAAAAAAAAATCAGTAAATAAGCAAATTTACTCAAAATAGTAATAAATAAGCAAATTTATTACCTTTTTTCTAAAAATTACAATAAAAAGCAAATTTATTCAAAATACTAATTTATTTGCTAAGTGTTAAATATTTTGATAAATGAACGAATTTATTAAAATCTATTTTCGATTTCAGTTTCGAGAGCCATTGTTTTCTAAAATTTGCTACGCCCATTGGTTAATGAGGAGCTCATGGCTCTGGATATGAAAGTCTCGAAAAACGATTTGAGCATACTTTGATTGTCGTCTTACTCAGACACAATCAAAGCGGGGGCTAACTGTACACACCTAATTTAGTCCCCCTGTCCAGCGGCAGGACTCTATGATGATTAAATAACTCATTTCTTTAGAAAATTGGATAATCGAGTATACTTGGGAATAAAAATAAATCTCGGATATCATAAAATTTCCATTCTTATTTAACGGACTTTTTTATCCCAACGCCTCTTTTATTTTAATTAAATGAATAAAATAATAATAATAATAATAATAATAATAATAATAATAATAATAATAATAATAATAATAATAATAATAATAATAAATAATAAAAATAAAAAATCTTTCAAAAAAAAAAAAACGCAGCACGTTTAATTTAGTCACGATGACAGCTCAGCGTGACTAAGTTAACAACGCTACCCTTGTAGCATTGTAGGGTTTCCTGCGCTATTGGGCCAGCGCGATTCAGCGTACCGCGCTAGCAGGCCAGCGCAATTAGGTTTGAGTTAATTAATTAGTTTTTTGTGTTATCACTAACAATTTAATGCTTTTTTTTTGTTAATTTTGTAAATTGATAATTTTGTGTGATTCTAAATATAATTTCTGTATGGTTAAGAGGAAACTAGTAATGGCCGCCTATGGGGTAACCTGACGCACTCCGTCATGTTAGTACCTTCGCCTCTGAGTCCAATCTTTGGTTCGCTCGAGCACAACTTGGAGTCATCCCCATGGGATCGGAGAGGATTTCCGTGCCATTTAGAAAAACGTTCCTTATTCGAGTCCCATTCGTATCTAATCTAAATACACGGTTTATGAGTTTAGTTCATAAAACTCATTGACAACTTCTTATTAGCATGTTTGGTATCGCTATTGAAGTTTCTCCCAAAAAAATCATTTAAAATTGGGTTTAAACGAAAATAGAGCATCTCTGGCAAATTAACTACGCTACCTTCGTAGCATTACAAACCTTCCTGCGTTGACTTTGTAGCGTCATAGAACTTGTAACGCTGCAGGGTTAGCGTGGGAAATCTTGTAGCGCTACGCCTGTAGCGTGGTACAAGTTCCAGCGCTCCATAACTGTTGAAAAGAAGGAAAAAAGGAAAAAAAAGAGCAGTGCTGGAAAGTTAACTACGCTACCTTCGTAGCATTACAAACCTTCCTGCGCTGACACTATAGCGTCACATAACTTGCAATGCTGCAGGGTCAGCGTGAGAAGCCTTGTAGCGGTACGTCTGTAGTGCGGTACAAATTCCAGCGCTCCATTTCAAATGAAAAAAAGGTCTAATTAATTCGTTCCACCTTTCCTTCAGCCAATTTTGTAGGTCTAACTCGACCTACGAACGGTTAGGGAAAGGTGACCAAAAAAATCCGGGGCCCCTACAATAAGTGGAGTAGTTCAACCTTGCTCCATTCAATTTTACTAAAGTAAGCAATAGGCCTCTTCCCTTGAAACAAAACTACGCTAATCCCCACATTGTTTGCATCAGTTCCAACTTCAAAAGGTCTTGAGAAGTCAGGCAATGCAAGAATAGGTGTGTTGCATAACATCTCTTTAATCCTCTCAAAGACGTTTTGCGCCTGTTTTGTCCACTCAAAAGGCTTGTTTTTTTTTGTTTTTTTTTTTATTTTTTTTTATTTTTTATGCACTCAGTCAAAGGAGCTACAATAGATGAAAAGTTCTTCACAAATCTCCTATAGAATGAAGCTCATCCATGAAAACCATGAACCTCAGTGACATTAGTTGGAGTAGGTCAAGTTCTGATTGCTTCCACCTTTGTTTGATGTCCATAAACTCCATCTTGTGAGACCCCATACCCCAAAACGTTACATAGGTACCATGAAATAGCTCACATTCATAGTCACTGACTCACACACTCATAATCACTCACTCAATGACTCACAGTGACTCACTCAGTGACTCAGTCACTCACTCACATACTCGTGTTATGTCGAATCTTGTAATCCGTAATATGCATAGTCAATCAAGGCTATTATATACAATCCCTCAGTCATTCATTCGCACAATTGCGGGCACTCACACAATCCCTCATAGTCAGTTATTGACACAATCCTGGGCACTCACACAATCCCTCACATAGTCACTCACTCACCCACACTCACACATTCACGGACACAGGCACTCAGACACTAAGACAATCAGAATCACAGTCACTCAAACACTGACACACTCACAGGCACACAGGCTCATTCAGGCACTCACTCACTCAAAGTCACTCACAGGCTCACAGGCGCACAGGCTCACTTAGTCACTCACACACACACTCACAAGCACACAGGCTCACTCAGTCACTCACTCAGTGACACAATCACTCAGTCACACTCAGTCACTCACTCACTCACACTCACAGTCACACAGGCTCACACACTCACAGTCACTAAGTCACTCAATCACTCAGTCACTCACACACTAACAATCACTCACTCACTCACACACTCACAGTCACTCAGTCACTAATTTACTCAGTCACTCAGCCCACACTCACAATCACTCACTCAGTGACTCAGTCACTCACTCACACAACTCACACAGTCCCTCAAATCAACCATAAACATAGTCCCTCAAAACAAAAACCCCGCAAATGAAAAACAACACCCATAAACACAAATTCAATTCTAAAGCACCATATTTTAAAGCAACAAAATGTGTGAAGCTAAAACTCTAATTTAGGGCCCTAATTCAGAAAATATAAAAAAAGCGAAAGTTAACAAAAAAAATTGACAGTTAACCTAATTGAAAAAAGAATTACCTGACAAAAACCTGATTAAGGAATAATTAGAAAAACCTAATTGAAAAAAACAAAAAATTCGACAATTAACAAAAAAATAAAAAAATAAATAATTTAATTACCTGACAAAAATGAAGATCTTCGCGAAGGAAATTGCAGCCAAGGAATTTGAGAGGAATTTTAAGAGTGAGGTAGTAAGATGTTGAAGAGTGGGAAGTAAGAGTGCGAGTTGGTTGAAGCAAGATCCAAGTGAGAAGTGACAAGTGACAAGTGAGGAGTGAGTTTATATTTTTTTTTAAAAAAAAGAAGGTCGTAGTTATTAATATCGTATCCACCAAAACCAATACCATTATCTAAGCGTGTGAGTGAATTGATGTAGTATTAGTATCGTTTTTATAAGAAACGATACTAATACACTTCATATTGGTATCTTTTCTGAAGAAACGATATTATTAGTTGTAATATCAGTATCGTTTCTTACCAAAATGATACCAATATGACGTATATTAATATCGTTTTTCTAACAAAGGATATTAATTGGTCCATAATAGTATCCTTTTTATAACAAAGGATACTAATATGTAGTTACCAATAGCCATTTTTCCACTAGTGTACACTTGTCAAAAAAGCCCCTCTTTTTTTTTCTCCAAAGTCTCTTGTTTTTGAACCTTCACAAATTTCCATGGATTCAATGCAATAGCCTTGCCATTGGTGTGCTTTTTGATGATATAAACATTAGTTCTACCATCATATTGAACAAATCTATCATATTGCCAAGGTCTTCCAAGCAATATATGGAACGCATCCGTAGGGAAAACATCACACAACACACTATCCTCAAATTGCGCAATTTTGAATGATATTAAAGCTTGTTTAGTTACCTTAACATCACTAGTATTGCTTAGCCAATAAAGCTTGTATGGATGAGGATGATTATGAGTAGGATAGTTGAGATTTTGAATCAACAAAGTAGACACCACATTCGTGCAACTACCACTATCAATGATCACATCACAAAGCTTGCCCTCAACTACAAACCTCGTCATGAAGATCTTGTCTCTTTGGCTTTCCTCCAAGGGCGTGGGTTTGGTTTGTAAAACCCTTCTCAACACTAAGGCTTGGCCATGAGTCTCAGGATCAATTTCCTCCATATCATTCTACTTTTATCCTCTTGCTCAATGTCATCTTGCTCCCCTTCTTCAATAATTACATCTAGGTAGGCTTCTTCAATCTCCCTTGCCTCTCTAACTGTGATGACTCTTGAACTAGGAAAATTTCGTTGCACATGACCATGTCCTTGGCACTTGAAACACTTCCTTTTGTCATTAGGAATTGATGAGAGTTTGGTAGGAGTAATGACCCTTGGCTTAGCTCCACCTTCAATCCTAGGCTTAGTGTTTTGCACAAACACCACCTCTTTTTCCTTCTTGGACTTGTAACTTTTGAAGAAAGTCTTGGACTTTTTTGAGTGTCCTTGCTTCTTAACCCTCAAAGATAATTTGAAAATTTAATCAAAAGTCCAATAGGATTGCAATTCTACTTTCTCCTTGATAGATTCATCAAGTCCTGCAACAAATCTAGCCACCTTGTGATCCTCCTTTTCTTCAATATCACATATGATGACCATCTTTTCAAAATCATTGATGTATTCATCAACACTTTTTGAGTTTTTTTTCGAAGCATGCATCTTTAGGAAGTTGTTTTGTTCATATTCATGAGGAACAAATTGTTTCCTCAACTCCTTCTTCAATTTGCGCCAAGAGGTGATCTTGGATCTCCCTTCTTTCCTTCTCTTCCTTTGCAAGCCTTCATACCAAAGACTAGCCTAAGATGATAGCTTCAATTCTTCCACCTAAAAGGCCTTAGAATCATCATACTCTTTATAATTAAAAACCCTTTTGGTTCTCCTCAACCAATCAAGAAAAACTTCGGGATCCAAACTTCCATTGAACTCAGGAGCGTCCAACTTCAGATTTAGATCATCATCCCCTGGTTTGTCTCGTTTTTTGTGCCTTTTACGATCATCTTCATCACTTGAACTTGAATCTATGATCCTCCTAGGCTTACGTGTGCCTCTATTAGAATCATCATCACTAGAACTTGAACTAGATTCATCAATGTTGTTCGTTTTTTTTGCGCTTCTAGACTTGTTTCCAATGAATTGCATAAGTTCCTCCAAAATGTTGCGCAATTCTTTGATCTCATTGTCCCTTTGAACGTCTCTATCTTGCTCATAAGAAATTTGCTGCTTTTTGTTTATAGATTGATCATCTACCATAGCGAAAATGCTTGATTATTGATCGTTTTAACCTCTCCATGAATGCACCAAAGTTGATGTGAATTTTCGTATGAATTCAAAAACTCACCGATATACGTGTTTTATGTTGTGTTTTTCCCTCATTTTGCGGTTGATTCTTATGTTAAATAGTTAAGTTTGTGGTTTTTTTTTATTAAATATCGTCTTTCGATGTTAAGTTATGTTTTGGAATGGTTTTAGCATCTTTAGTTGACTTTTAGAACCTTTTTCGGTTAATTTATACTCTTTCGGTTATTATGAGTGGTTTTCGATTTTGTTTTATATGTTACATGAGTGTAATGGGGAGTTCTGAAGTCAATAGAAGCCACAAAAAGTCACGAACAAGATTCGAAGAATCGAGCGAAGAAACAAGAAGGATCGTCAAAATATGGTTATACAAATTATATGCGGGCGTAGCCTTCAAAGGCACTGATGTTCTATGCGCCCGCAACATAGATCAGTAGCCTCATAATTCCCAAAATAAAGGACCTGCGGGCGCAGGGAAGAAATTCAATTCCTTTTATGCGAGCGCAGGTGAAGGTTTTATGGCCCCGATTGTTCTTTCCGCGCGGTTTGGCTTCGTGGGTTTTAATTTAATAAAACCTAATTAGTATATATATTCTATGCAAAAGGGGGTACGACTCTTAACTACTTTTTATTATACTTTTAGACCTAGAAATCCAAAATTGATTGTTCTCTCTAGAATTTTAGAATTAATTACTTTGTTCAACAATTCAAGTGTTCGATAAATGCAATTCAATCATTAATTTGGTAATTTCTTTCCTTATGCTTTTCAATTCCTTTAAATTCATTATTCTCCTTATTTTCTTAGTTTTTAGTTTAGATTAATTAATTTTGCTATTTTTGATTCTTAATTTAGTTTTGTTAGTAGTTAATTTAGTTTTAATTAGGATTTTTTGTTCATGATCATGTTGTTTAACTTTGATTTTGTTTTCGTTCCCTTAAATTATGAGTGAGTAGTTGTTTTCTCTAGGATTAGGGGATCTATCATCATGGTGTGAGTTTAATTTATGTTTCTAATTAGTTCTTGGCTTTTAATTGAATTTTTATTATTGATTTCTAGTGATTGCAATTAAATTGTGGCCAGATTTAGTTGCAATTCGAGAGAATTAGTGAGCCCTAGTTCAATGAATGCCAATGAATTGATTAGTGAGCATTAATTGAGTTTATTGATTGATCATAGTGAATCGATTGCCCTAGGTTTCCATTATAAAAGTTTTATTAATAATTTCCAGTCATTTCCTTAGTTTCAGTTTTAGTCTTCTTAGTTTTAGTAGTCGTTTACTGAAATTTCCACCAAGGCTTCTTACACACTTTAGGCTTTTTAGAACTAGTAGAATTTAATAGCTTCCCTGAGGATTCGATCCCTACTTCCCTAGGTATATTAGTTAGAGTTGTTCGGTTATTTTTGAGAGGTGTGCGATAGCCTTGTTAAAATTTTGGCGTCGTTGCCGCGGAGGCAATTTTTAATTCTATTAGTCGGGTTTAAAGTGTTTTCTTGTTTTTATTTTCTCACTTCAAGGAACTTTCACGTTCTTTGTGGTAGTTTTCATTTCGGTTTCGAGTTTCGATTTTATGCAGGTATTAGGTTGTATGCCGGTTTGGATTGACCCTGAACCGGAAAGATCATTGCATAAGAGTAGTCGTAGAAGGAAGTGGAGATCACGAAGAAGCATTCTTTCCGAACGAACACTGGTTGATTTGACACAATTATTTACTGAGTTGAATATTTACGATAGTTCCGATAAAGAGGAAGAGATGTCAGGATCACAGTTCAACGAGAACAACCCACCACGGGATGATGCACCGCCGCCGCCGCTACCACAAGCAAGCAAGCTTACAAAGGAAGATTACATACGACGTACGATATTTCCATTTTCATTAAAGGAGAAAGCTCGATCTTGGTTGAATGGTCTAAATATGGATACTATCAATAGTTGGGTTGACTTGGCTCTTGGTTTTCAAAGGAAGTACTATCCTCCGGAGAGAACCGCACAACTTAGGAGTCAAATTACGAATTTTAACCAAGAACAAATGAAACTCTTTATGATGCATGGGAGAGATTTAACGATTTATTGAGAATGTGCCCTGATCATGGACTTGAGAAGTGGTTTTTAGTGCAATCATTCTATAATGGCTTGGGTAATGAGAGTAGAACTTTGCTTGATTCTGCTGCTAGCGGTCGATTTATGAACCAAGAAGTCAATGCTGCTTATGATTTAATTGAGGAGATTGCCATTCATAATTCTCAATTTGGCAATCCTAGAGGACATGCTAAGAGAGGAGGAAAACATGTGATAGATGATAAATATGAGAGTTTGGCTTCACAAATCAATGCAATTCATGAGAAGCTAGACAAGATCAACACACCATCCTCCAATCCAATGACGGTAGCTGCAATGGCTGCACATTCGGGAGCTACAGATGTCTTTTGTGATTTATGTGGTTCTTTCGGGCATAGTATGCAAGCATGTCATAGTTCTAGGGAGCAAATATGTGCATTTCAAGCTTACAAGAATAACCCATTTTCCAACACCTACAATCCTGGTTGGAAAGATCATCCATACTTCTCCTAAGAATACTAGCAATGTTCAAAATTCGCAGCAGCAGCCACATTTTGCACCACAACAACAACAGCAGGTTCAACAGTTTGCTCCACCTCAACTACCGGGTTTCAGTAGACCACCACCTCCAGCACCACTCCCAGCACCTCCACAGCCATCTACCAAGGACATTTCAGAACTGAAGAATATGATGATGCAGATGCAGAAAGCCATGGAAGCTATGCAGGCCCACAGTCGACAATTGGAGACTCAAGTAGCTCAAATTGCTCAGTCATCAGCTCAAAGGCAACAAGCCCAACTTCCTCCTCAACCTGCTCCATGAAATGCTTCATCAACCAATCCACCTCGTGATCATTGTAATTCCATTGCAACAAGGAGTGGTACTTACTATGAAGGTCCTAGAATGCTTGATGATGATGCTAACAAGGCTGCAGATGGAACAAAGAAGACTAATTCGGTTGTTATTAAAGACCTTGAGGAAGTAGCTGCAGAAAAGGAGAATAAAGTCTCAAAGGAGAAGGAAGCATCAAAGAAGCAAGCTCCAACAGCAGATTCAGTTACTAATACAATTCCTCCCTCAAAGGTGCTGTTACCCTTTCCGAACAGGGTAACTAGGAGTAAGAACGATAATCACTTTCGTAAATTCCTTGAAATACTAAAAAATTTGCAAGTTACTATGCCTTTCACTGATTTAATTACTCAAGTGCCTACTGATACTAAATTTTTGAAAGATATTTTGAGCAAGAAACGTGAGTTGAATGTAACAGAGACAATTGCACTCACCGAAGAGTGCAGTGCGATCCTTCAAAACAAATCTCCTCCTAGGTTGAAGGATCCTGGAAGTTTTTCAATTCCTTGGAATATAGGTCCTCTATTTATTGATAAGGCTCTATGTGATTTAGGAGCTAGTGTAAGTGTGATGCCCAAATCAATTTGTAAGAAGCTTGACATGGGAGAACTTAAATTTACTAATGTTACTTTGCAGATGGCGGATAGAATTGTAAAATACCCTAAGGGTGTTTTAGAGGATGTACCTGTTAGAGTAGGAAAATTTTTCATTCCTGTTGATTTTGTTGTCCTTGATATTGATGAGGATGCTCATATCCCCATCATTCTGGGTAGACCTTTCTTACATAATGCAGGTGCCGTCATTGATTTTAAAAATGGAAGCTTAAATCTTTGTATAGGGGATGACAAAGTGACATTCAATCTTAATAATGTAGTGAAAAACTCCATGATAGAGCAGTCGTGTTATAGGATTGATCACTACAAAAAAATGTCGATATAGTGACGGATTATTAGGAACGGATTGAATTCCGTCACTAAAGTAGGGACGGATTCAAAAATCCATCTCTAAAATTTTAAGTCACGTTAAAGTAGTGACGGAATTACAAATCCGTCCCTAAATGTAGTGACAGATTTGTAATTTCGTCACTACTATATCCAACCATATTAAAGTAGTGACGGATTTCAAAATCCCACTAAATTTATGGATGAATTTTAAATAGTTAATATATTAATTTTGTATATATAATAACATAATTTGTATGGTGGTGAAGTTGGTAAGAGTGTCACTTTGTGACTTTGAGGTCACATGTTCGAATCTTATCAACAACTTCAATTTGTTTAGTAAAAAAAAAACTTTTTCTTTAAAAATGTTTAGAGACGGATTTTTTGGAATCCGTCTCTACTTTAAATTAGCGACGAAGTTTTTAGGAACGGTGTTGATCCGTCACTACTTCCGTCGCTAACCCTATATAGCGACGGAATTTGAAGAAGTAGAGACGGATTCAATCCGTCCCTAAAACTTTTTTTTTTTGTAGTGGATATTATTGGTGAAATTGTTTTGGATGACATGTCTCGATCCCTTACAAAGGATCCCCTACATGCCATTTTGTGTTTGGACGCTAATGCAGGTGAAGGAGATTCGTAAATTGATGCTATAGGCCATGAATTAAACAATGAGAAGATGACTTTAGAGGAGAGCCAAAGGTATCAATCATTGCCTCAACAATCATATTCCATCAAAGAGGTAACACAACCTGAAATGAAACCCCTTCCCCCTAATTTGAAATATGCTTTTCTAGATGATGCCAAGATGTATCCAGTTATAGTTAGCTCTAAACTTACTGATAGTCAACTTGAAAAGTTGCTTGCTGTGCTTAAAACTCACAAAAAGGCTATTGGTTATACACTTGATGATCTAACTGGAATAAGTCATGATTTTTGCATGCATAGAATTCATCTAGATGAAGGTCATAAGCCTTGTATACAGGGACAAAGGAGACTTAACCCTAACATGCAGGAAGTGGTGAAGAAAGAGGTTCTCACACTTCTTGATGCAGGTATCATTTATGTTGTGCCAGATTCTCAATGCGTAAGTCCAGTGCAGGTAGTCCCTAAGAAGGGAGGAACAACTGTTGTGCGAAATGATAAAAATGAACTTATCCCTACTAGAGTTGTTACAGGTTGGCGAATGTCCATTGATTACCGAAAATTAAATGTTGCCACCAAAAAGGATCATTTCCCTCTCCCCTTTATTGATCAAATGTTAGAAAGGGTAGCAATATGGTTACTCTGGTTTCTTCCAAATACCTATCCATCCTAATGATCAATCAAAAACTACATTTACATGCCCTTACGACACTTTTGCTTACCGTAGAATGCCTTTTGGTCTATGTAATGCACCTACTACCTTTCAAAGATGTATGATGGCTATATTTTCTGAGTTCATAAAGTCTAGTATGGAAGTCTTCGTGGATGATTTTAGTGTCTATGGTACTGATTTTGGTTCATGTTTGGCTAACTTAACTAAAGTGATTAAAAGATTGAACAGGTGAATTTGGTCCTCAATTGGGAGAAATGTCACTTTATGGTGACTGAAGGAATTGTCCTAGGACATTTAGTCTCTGAAAGAGGTATTAAAGTAGATAAAGCTAATAGGTGACAATTACCTCCACCAGTAAGTGTAAAAGGTGTTAGAAGCTTTCTAGGTCATGTAGGGTTTTACCGTAGATTCATCAAAGATTTTTCTAAAATTACTAAACCCTTAACCCAACGGCTATTAAAAGATGTCGAGTTTAAATTCACCGATGAATGCCTTGAATATTTTAATTTGATCAAACAAGCACTAATCTCAGCTCCAATCATTCAATCACCTGATTGGGAATTACCTTCTGAAGTTACGTGTGATGCTAGTGACTATGCTGTAGGTGTCGTGTTAGGTCAGAGGAAAGATAAGATTTTGCATGCTATCTACTATGCTAGTAAGACTGTAGATCCAGATCAAATTAACTATGCCTCAACTGAAAAAGAACTGCTTGCTATAGTGTATGCTCTCGATAAATTTCGCTCTTATCTTATAGGTTTGAAAGTTATTATTTACACTGACCATACAACCTTAAAGTACTTACTTGGAAAGAAAGAAGCAAAACCGAGGCTTATTAGGTGGATTTTGCTCCTTCAGGAGTTTGATCTAGAAATCCGTGACAGGAAAGGTGCAAAGAATGTGGTTGCAGACCACCTATCTAGGATTCGATATGAACATGGGGAGATTTCAACTCCTATTGATGACTCTTTTCCTAATGACTATCTTCTAGCTGTGATTTCTAACACTCCATGGTTTGCTGATTATGCTAATTATGTATTTGAAGGAGTGCTACCTCCTGATCTTACTTATCAGCAACGGAAAAAGTTTTTACATGATGTTATGCGGTTTTTTTGGGATGACCCTAACTTGTTTTGTGAGTGTGCAGATGGCTTATATCGCAGGTGTGTACCAGATTGGGATGTCTATGGAGTTCTGCACCATTGCCACTCATCACCCTATGGAGGACATGCTGGGCCCGCCAAAACGATGTTTAAGGTATTGCAATCCAGTTTCTATTGGCCTACGATACTCAAGGATGTTAGAGACTTTGTCATGTCTTGTCATTCGTGCCAACGGACAGGTAATATCTCAAAAAGGCATGAAATGCCTCAAATAGGTATTTTAGAAGTTGAAATTTTCGATGTTTGGGGTATTGATTATATGGGTCCATTCCCTTCTTCTAACGGTAATCGTTTTATATTGGCAGTATGGAGTATGTTTCCAAGTGGGTGGAAGAAATTGCTTCTCCCCATAGTGATGCTAACACCATTTTAAGAATGTTTAAGCAGGTTATTTTTCCTAGGTTCGGAGTCCCTAGAGCTGTCATCAGTGATGGGGGAACGCACTTTCATGAGAAAAGGTTGGATAAGTTGCTAGAGAAATACGATGTTTACCACAGGACGTGATTGGCATATCACCCACAAACCAGTGGTCAAGTTGAGTTTTTAAACCGAGAAATCAAGTCCATTCTAAAGAAGACAGTTGCGAAATCGAGAAAGGATTGGAGTAGCAAGCTTCATGATGCTTTATGGGCGTATAGAACAGCTTTTAAAACTCCGATTGGCACTTCCCCATATAGATTGGTTTATGGAAAAGTGTGCCATCTTCCAGTAGAACTTGAATACAAAGCTTATTGGGAAATCAAGGAATTAAACATGGATGCTAAGCTTGCGGGTGAAAAATGGTTGCTACAGTTGAATGGATTGGATGAATTTCGGCTAGGAGCATATGATAGTGCCAAAATCTACAAAGAAAAGACGAAAAGATGGCACGATAAACAATTCAAGAAAAGGGAGTTTCAAGTCGGTGATAAGGTTCTATTGTTTAACTCAAGACTTCGATTATTCCCTGGAAAGCTGAAATCTAGATGGAGTGGCCCCTTTACAGTGATAAATGTTAGCAAATTTGGTTATGTTGAAGTTTAAAGTGAAAAGGGTGAAATATTCAAGGTTAACGGTCAAAGGTTGAAGCCATACTATGAAGGAGATGTCAGCGGTTTGGTTGAAGTCTTCCAACTCGATGATCTTAAGATGCCTTGATCACTAATGCAGCCATGGTCAAGCTAGTGACCTTAAAAGAGCGCTCCTCGGGAGGAAACCCGAGCTTTCTATCCCTTATTTTCTCCTTTTGCATGTTTTTGCGTGTTTTTGTGTGCTTTCGTAGTTTAGCGTAGCTTAGTTTATCTTTTGTTTTGATTTTGTGAAGCCTAGCTAACGGTCTTAGTGTTTCATGCTTAATTGGGGTAATTAAGGAGAGTTTAAGAGTTAAAACGTGCTTAAGTGTTGATTAATGATAATAATTTATAATTTAAGTCATTAATTAAGGAGAAAATGAAGAAAATAAGCAAAACACCTCTACAGACTCATCATGCGGGCGCAGCGTTCATTTTCCACCCCTTCTATGCGCCCGCATTTTAAAATAGAAGCTCAGCATTTCTCTGTAGAAGGGACCTGCGGGCGCAGCAGCTACTTTCCTTTTCATCGCTGCGGGCGCAGGTATCCCCTGCGGTCATTCGTATGTTTTTTTCCTTTTTTTTCGCGTGGGGCTTAAAAATCCTAACCCGTGTTTTATTTTATTCACCCCCCCTCCCCCTTATTATTATTATTATTATTATTATTATTATTATTATTATTATTATTATTATTATTATTATTATTATTATTATTATTATTATTATTATTATTATATCTTCTCATCATTAATATTATTTTTATTTTTATCTTTTAAATTCCTAAACGTCCAATCTATCTTCTTCCTGCTCTCTCACACCATTAGAACACCAAAAACCTTCAAATTCAAATCACCATAACTCACTCCATACTACTCCAAATTACTTCAAATTTTAACACAACACTCCTCTCACTACTCTAAACAACATCTTGGAGTTGAAATTGGGAAAAAAAAAACACGAATTGCAACACCTAGGGTTCGAAAACTCGAATTCAATTTGGGTTTGATTTTTGGGTTGCTCCTTCAATTTTCTTCAAATTTCTTGCTCTATTATCATCTACTAAGGTATAACTTCCTTTTTATCCAATTTTTATGAAGTTCTCATGAATTTTCAATTTTTGGGTATTTTTATTACGAGTTTAGTTGATCACTCTAAACTTGATTGTTGTTGTTCATGAGTGTTTAATAGCTATTTTGATGCTTCGTTATCATGTTTGGAGTTGTTAATTATATGTTATTGGAAGTTTTTGTGCTTTATTGTTGAGTAAGTATTCCATGTAATTTTTGATGATTACTCATGAACTTGTTGTTAATTAGGAGTGATAACTAGTTAAATTCATGCTTAAAGTCATTCCTACTTGTTCTTAAAGTCTCATTGATGTTGTTTGGATGTTTTTAAGGCATTAATTGTTCAATGGTTGAGTTCATATAATGGTGGAAGTTGGTTTTTGGTGTTGCACTTGATGCTCTTTTATGAATATGAGCTTGGACATGTTGGTTTTAGAGGCATAGTATGCAAGTAACGCTTAAGTTTGAATGCTTTTGGTTGCGCTCTTGGCTTTAGTTGATTGAAACTTTGTAGTTCTCATTGGGTTAGTTGCATTTACAAACGGGTCATGCCGAAATTTCCGCAAAACCTTGGTTGTAACTTTGATTTTATAATGACTACAATGCCTTGATTGTTCTCCTTGATCATGCTTTTACATCCCATTATTCTTTATGCTTTCATGACTGACATGATTTTGGTTTTGAGACTTGCTTTAATGGAATGTTAATTTCTGTCTTTCCTGCATATGTTTTGTAGGATCATGAGGAAATCAATTGGCAAATTACTTGGCGGAGGCCCTAAGAAGTCTCAGAAAACTGGGGCATCCTATTCAGCTTCCAAGGGAAAGCAGCCATCATCCTCCAGAACACCACCTCAGAATAATTAGAACCGGCAAAAACGTCTTGATAAGCTTTCCAAAAGAACAATCAGATCCACACGGTTCTTCCACAAAGAAACATGTGACAAGCTTGGTATCACCGATCAAGTGATGAAAATGGCTTACCGGATTGGATGGGGAAACTGGATCAACGCCACCATGCCCGATCCTGATGGAAAAACCCAGGAGGTCCCACACACATATCGGGAGCTCACCTGGGAGTTCCTATCCAGTTACCACTTCCACATTTCCCAGGAGACTCCTAATGCTGAAAGAAAGATACACATTAGCTTCACCATCTTCGGATAGCACTATGAGATGGATGTTGATGAACTAAATGAGAGGTTTCTGTGGAACCCCGAAAATGCAGTTTGGTCTGCAGCTGAGCATGAGTGGGGACCGTATTTTGAGGGAACCTGGTGGGAGAGACTTACTGATGGCAGTTCCACCTTCACTTCTACCACTGCCAAAACATCGGAGGTCCAGCATCCTGCCCTTCGGTATTTCCTGAGGTTCGTGGTTTACTGCTTATTTTCTAGAGGAGAGTTAGGTCAAGTTTACCCTGATGAGATCAGACTATTATGGATGGTGACAGAGGGATATGCCAAACAGCCTCTCCATTATAACTTCGGGTTCTTTCTAGCACGCCGGTTTGCTGAAATTGCAGAGGGGATTACTAACACCGACACTATCTATATAGGTGGCATGATCACATGGTTGGCCCACACTCTAGGTCATACTGAGCACCAGCTAAACCCGATTGAGGAAAACCCCTACCTTAACACGACTACCTTGAAAGTTGCTAACTTCCTTAGACATTATCAGAGAGGGCACAGAGAGAGGTTTGTGTGGTGTGTTCTGGAAATTTCATGGTGCTACCTGCCTAATGCCTATGTTAGTCTCACCTACCAGGTGTATCCAGACGGCCAGAACCCTTGGAGGATCCCACATGACAACATCCCACTACAATATACGGCAAATTCAGAGAAGAGGGTCGTGCAGATGGTCAACCAAATCCAGCAAGCAGGCGGCCAGGCCCAGCGTCTACCAGCTCCACCACAACCTCAGCCACCACGACACAACTATTCCGGTCACTCCCCCTCCATATTTAACATGACTCCCCTGATGAACCGATTTGATGGCGTGCATCTCTATAACCAGCAGCGGTTCGACAGGATAGATCATATACTTAGAGGACTCCGTTCTGATGTTGACTTGCAGCTAGGACGGTTCAGGGATTCCCGAACCATCCTAACTGGCCACCTACATATGATCCTAGCACTGACCCCACCTCTTACCCCTATCAACCGTTTTATGACCAGTACTATCCTAGGTACTGGGGACTCGGACAGTAGAGCTCCGCTTCAACTCCTTCCTCTGTGTTGCATGGCTATTTGTCCCGGGACGGGATAAAATTTGGTTTGGGGGGAGGATTTATGTATTTTTGTACATTTTTGCTTAGTTTTTTTTATTTTTGCTTCTTTTTCTTTATTTTTGTTCTTTTTCTTTTTCCTCTTATTTTTACCCTTTTTCTTTGGAGATTGGTTTGTTTCTTTTCCTTTTCGGGATTTATTTCAAGCGGGATGTATTATTGATTCAATATTTAGTTGGACTCCTGTTAGGAATTAATACTGGTTTGGTTAGATCATTCCAACCTCTCTTTTGTTTTGTTTTGTGTTCTTAGTTAGTTTTAATTGCTTTCTTAGTTTAGTTTTATTGCTTTCTTAGGACTGTTGCATGCTTTGTACCATTCGTTAGGAATGGGACTTTACATGTGACCAAAAAGATTGTACTGTTTTCATAGGTTTAATTTTAGAGCGAATTGTCTTAATGGATTATTCGTGTCCCAGTTCAGTTTTATTGTTGGAATTGACTACTTCTGTACCCTGTGCTTATTTTGAAAACTTTATGACTCTTGACTGCGGATGGATCCACATGTGTGATTTGTTGGCTACGACTTGAATTTAATTGCTTAATTTCCATTTATTGGTCAACTCTTCTCAACCTTGCTTGGGTCTTGGACTTGAACTGTGTTAACGGGAGGATTTGAGCCACTTTTGAATATAATTTCATTCATATTTTCCTTTCATGTGTGCTTAGTTCCTGGTGCAATTATGATCTTGTGTTTGACTTTGGATTCTAGTAACTTTAATTGTGGATTTTGTGCATGTTGCGCATGATAATAGGCCTTCATTTCTTCTTTTGAGCTTCAGAATTTTGTTTCACACATTTATATTCTCCCTTCATCCCATGTTTTGAGCTTTTATCCCTTTCCATTTGTATTTTAACCACATTACAAGCCTATTAGCCCTGCTACATAATGCATTATATGCCCTTACTTGGTTTGGGGGAGTTGAAGTAGTTGTGATGTTGATAAAATAGACTTTTGAAGGGTGTTATTGATTGATGGTGAAACAGTGGAAATGTTATTCATGAAACTTAAATTATAAAGTTTCACATACAAGGCTCTACATACCAATGTCTGGGCTATTGTAGTTAATTAAACAGTCATATTTTATTCATGGCCTTGTTATGTATGGGTGATGATTATGTTTATTGAATTTTAAGCAAAAACAAATCATTAAGAGTTGTGAAACTATGTTTTATATGCATGAAAAATAAAGTAAAAAAATTTATGAAAGCATAATAAAGTTGAAAAAAAAAGGAAAAAAAAAGATGAAATAAAAAGAAAGAAGTTGAAAGTTTGAAGTAGCGGTTGATGATTGAATTATGAGATTTATGGTGCTGATGTGAAAAACATACAAAAGTTTGGTTTGATTTGGTTGAATTGGATGTAGGATAATGTTGAAGATTTTCCTTGATTATATATGCGTATACCCCGCATTCCACCACATTATCCCAAATTTTTATCCTACCCATCACCCTAGCCACGTTGCAAGCTTATAAAAGTCTTTTTTGATCTTCGTGCACATGCTATGGTTATTGTGAAGTGAATCCTTGGTCAAGGTCGTAGAGTATTAACTGCATTCCGAGTCGACATTTAGGATGAGTGGATACCTTTTAAACACTTGCATGAGGTGTGAGATGTGGGTTTCGGGTTCTTAAAATTGCATTTAAACACATTTTGCATTGCATCACATATTTGGTTGGGAGTTGAGGGTTAGAGCTTCATTGTGATAAGCTCATCATTAATTGTGTGGAGTGACAACCCGTGAGCTACTCTAGTCATCGATTCATTAAACTTGCTTGGTTGGTTTTATTTGACCCGTATTTAGGAAGGACGGTAATTGGATGCTGGATTAGCTGGCTTTGATCCATGTGTCTTCGGATGTTCTCTTGAGTTATGATGCCTATTTTGTTTTTATGGGGTGTAGTCAATTTCGTTGTGTTTTGCTCGGGACGAGCAAAGGTTTGGTTTGGGGGAATTTTATATACGTGTTTTATGTTGTGTTTTTCCCTCATTTTCGGTTGATTCTTATGCTAAATAGTTAAGTTTGTGGCTTTTTTTTGATGAAAATATCGTCTTTCGATGTTAAGTTATGTTTTCGAACGGTTTTAGCATCTTTAGTTGACTTTTAGAACCTTTTTCGGTTATTTTATACTCTTTCGGTTATTACGCATGGTTTTCGGTTTTGTTTTATATGTTACAGGAGTGTAATAGGGAGTTATGAAGCTAAGACGGGTTAGGGAGCTATGAAGTCATTAGAAGCTAAAACGGGTTAAAATATACTTGTCTTGGGATGTGTGCCAAGTCACGAAAAGTCACGAACGAGATTCGAAGAATCGAGCGAAGAAACAAGCAGGATCGTCAAAATATGGTTATACAAATTATATGCGGGCGCAGCCTTCAAAGGCACTGATGTTCTATGCACCCACAACATTGATCAGCTGCCTCATAATTCCCAAAATAAAGGACCTGCGGGCGCAGGGAAGAAATTCAATTCCTTCTATGCGGGCGCAGGTGAAGGTTTTATGGCCCCAATTGTTCTTTCCGTGCGATTTGGCTTCGTGGGTTTTATTTTAATGAAACCTAATTACTATATATATTCTATGTAAAAGGAGGCACGACTCCTAACTAGTTTTTATCATACATTTAGACCTAGGAATCCAAAATTGATTATTCTCTCTAGAATTTTAGAATTAATTACTTGTTTAACAATTCAAGCTCTCGATTAATGCAGTTCAATCATTAATTTGATAATCTCTTTCCTTATGCTTTTCAATTCCTTTAAATTCATGATTCTCCTTATTTTCTTAGTTTTTAGTTTAGATTATTTAATTTTGCTATTTTTGATTCTTAATTTAGTTTTGTTAGTAGTTAATTTAGTTTTAATTAGGTTTTTTTGTTCATGATCATGTCGTTTAACTTTGGTTTTGTTTTTGTTCCCTTAATTATAACTGAGTAGTGGTTTTCTCTAGGGTTAGGGGATCTATGATCATGGTGTGAGTTTAATTTATGTTTCTAATTAGTTCTTGGCTTTTAATTGAATTCCTATTATTGATTTCTAGTGATTGCAATTAAATTGTGGCCTGATTTAGTTGTAAGTTAGGTTATTGTCGAAATCGAGGCCGAGAGGTAAGATTACCACAATTAGACCACTGAATAATAGGCAAAAACGAATTTATGCGAGTGAGAGCCGGTAAAGGAGTTTTGAGGGAGACTAAGATCGAGAGAATTAGTGAGCCCTAGTTCAATGAATGCCAATGAATTGATTAGTGAGCGTTAATTGAGTTTGTTGATTGATCATAGTGAACCGATTGCCCTAGGTTTCCATTGTAAGAGTTTAATCAATAATTTCCCGTCATTTCCTTAGTTTCAGTTTATTCTTCTTAGTTTTGGTAGTCATTTACCGAAATTTCCACCAAGGCCCCTTACACACTTTAGGCTATTTAGAACTAGTAGAATTTAATAGCTTCCCTGAGGATTTGATCCCTACTTCCCTAGCTATATTAGTTAGAGTTGTACGGTTATTTTTGAGAAGTGTGCGATAGCCTTTTCACTCACAAAGGTAAAAACTAAACCCACGAATTTCTAAAGGCTAAGCCACCAAAATTCTTGAATTTTTGTTGATTAACTAGTCTTTGATTGAAGCCTAAGCACCCTCAAATCCACTACTTAATCCATGCACAGGAGTATAAAGGAATTTCCATCAACTCTCAAATTTTCGGATATAAAGTAAACAAATATAACTTTTATTCAATTCTCAAATCATAAAATTACAAACTTGTAATCCCCTGCATTTTTAAGACTTTATATTATATTTTTATACGATTATAATATATAGTTTTATGAATTTCGGAAAATAAAGTCTATTTATATTTTATGGCTTAAAATAATTTATTTTACAAAAGGTTTTATTAGAAATAGTAATTATTTTTAAAGGAGGTTTTGAGTATTTAAATTTAATTTTCAAAAATAGCAAAAATAATTATGGGTTTTATTTTAATTATTTTCGGACCATATTAGGCCCAAAATGGGGTATTTTCGGTTTTCCAAGGCCCATAAATATTTTTATGGCCAAAATTATTTTCTAAATTATTTATTTTAACTACCTAGATATTTTGTATCTTTTAGTTAGGATAAATTTCAGATTTTACAAAAGATAAACATATCCAAAATTATCCTACACAATTTAGATCTTATCCAAAAAAAAAAAATCAAAACTTTATCTTTTCACTTTGATTTGGCCGAAATTCCTTAAGGCCAATACCCTATATATAGCTCTCTGGTTCATCAAATTTTACTCTTCAAAACCCTTTCCAAAAATCAGATAAAGAAAAAAAAAAAACAAAGAAAGAAAAACCGCAGCCCAAAAACCGCAGCAAAGTACACAAACAGAAAAAAATAAAACTGCAGTTTTCCTCTTCGTGGAACCAACTTTGAGCCACCACCACAACCACCACACTTCACATCTGCCGCCACAACCACCACCACGTGACAGCCCTTGCTGCACTCTACCACCAGGTACCAAGATCCGCCACCCATGCAGCCACCAAGGTGGCCAAAAACCACCTCAAAGTAGCCCACTCACCATGGTTTTCGAAAATAAGAAAAAGAGAGAAAAAAATTATTTTTCCTTCCAAATTATTTTTAAAAAAAAAATCGAAAAAGTGTTTTCCTAATGTTTTTCAGTAAATAAAAAGTGTTTTGATGTTTTCAAATTATTTTTAAAAATTAGTTTGGTAATTTTTATTTAATAGATTAGTTTATGTCAAAAATTGGATTTTTAATAAAACAAATCATAGAAATTATAAATAATCGAAATTTATGCACGAAAAATTATTTTAGAGGCTGTATATTAGTTATATAATGTTCATATGAGGTTAGTCGAATTTCTAATGGTATTTTTGTATTTTAATGCAAGGAGGAGAATTTTCCGAAGAGCAGTTTTAATTAAGAAGGAAATTTAGCGAGCAAGGTATGTGCGACATATCAAAGACCTAATAGCATGAAAACTTAGGTTTAGTATTATAGTATGTCGTGTTAAATTATTGGAGCAAGAAAACGATCATGCAAGCCCCCATGAATTTTATAGTGTTGAACCGAAAATCTGCTGGTTTATGTGTAAAATTTGTTATATGAGGTTAAAGTGTTGAAGTATGCTCGTAAAAATTATTTTAGACTTATTGTGATGTATGTGAAGTTGTGTTAAATTCTCGTACTTTAACATGAAGTATAGCATGGTGAAATAATTTTATTAGTCAGTTTTCAGTTTTGCGGTTTTTACCGAAAAATATTGTTTCAGAAGGTCTAAAGGTCGAATCTGACTATGAGATTATTTTTAATGTACTCCAGAAGCATAATATGAGTTTATAGAGTTGGTTTCTTCATTAAAAGATTTTCCAATATTTTTAAATAATTTTTAGATTGGTTTTAGACAGATTGGACGACTGTTTTCAAAAATAAATCTTTTAAAAATATTTAAAACGTGAACTAAGATTTCTAAAGGTTGTTACTGGTTAATAGTAGAATAAAAGGAATTATAAAATGGGTTTCACGACCTA